>VMDR010025354.1:0-14543 GCA_007922815.1 Macrotus californicus | reverse complement strand
AAAAAAAGTGAACTTGAATTAAGTATACACTGAACAAGGCACTGAGTGAAGTACCACATATATGTTAATTTTATTTATAATTACTTACCTCTTGTGTTGAAAATTAAACTGTTCTGCTTATTTATTTTCAAAGGTGGTGTATCAGTCATTTTATGTTCATAAAATAAATGACAAGTTATGGAGTTTCTAGCAAGATTTTTTTTCTGGGCCTTGAACAATACAAACAAATCCATTACTTGATTAGTTAGATCATCAGTGTACTTAGAATCTATTTGGAAAAATAAGATTAAGAAAGGCAGAATAAGTAGAGAACAATTGAATGTCTGCTTGGTAATGCTGGTTAAAAGGACTTCTTGAGTTCAATGAAGGGAGAGATCAATGTGGTTTAACACAGTGAAAACAACAAAGGGGTGGTGTCCTTGGGTTCAGCTGTGGTGTGAGTGGAGCCTGACATAAAGTGCAAGGTCAGGCGCCCCGATCTGATAGAATAGAGAAGAAAGCATGCATGCTGGGAAAGGATTTTGATTATTTAGATAGATAGATAGAGCAGGCTGGAATTATAGGAAACCTGCCTTCAGATAGTGCCCCCAAAGTTTAAAGGGCCAACTTACAGAGAAAAAGAAAATAGTTTCCCTTTGGGTTGCATAAGCAGATGTAACCTGGATTTTCCAAACAGAATCTAAATAATTTGAAATTTTAGTAGAGAAAATAAACTTTCTCTGTGCTTGTGAAATAGAAGTTATATTTCATCGTGTGCAACAGAAAGACAGACAAATGATAATCATACATTCACGATCCTAGAGTCTAAGACAAAACTCCACTCTTCCTAAATGCTAAAAAAAAAAAGAAAGAAAAACTTTCAAAACAAAATGAGTAAATAAGTTGGGATGATATCATCAAATAGTCAGAACCCTAAGCTAGAATCCACTGTAATGGATTTAGAATAAACTATTTGCAAAGTCTGGTGTCTTTTACCATGATTAACACTTCCCTTTAGCATGCAGTGTCCCAACACTACAGCTGAGAACTACTCCTCTGGGCTTAATGCCACATGTCACCTGTTCGTGCCTCTGTAAATTTCATGGGGTGGTTTGAATGAGAAAAATGTCATCACTTTTGTTCCCTCCCCAGGCAGTGGTGGTCTGCACTCTTTACACCATGACACATTCGATTGCTTTGAGCCCTAAATAACTAAGCGGGAGAAATGAGGAAACCCACATGGATAAAATTATTTTATGAAAGGGCAGTGCTTTCCTATGAAAACATTTTGACTTTTGACACTAGCTATTTCTTCCCACCAATTAAGAAAAATATGATTGATGGGACAGTAAAGAACACCCCAACACAACTCATTAAGAGGAAATTTTGTGATTCACTGATCAGTCAAACGAACAGAAACAAGAAAATTCAGTGACTTGTATTGACAGTAGACAGCAAAATTGGTCTTGCTGGCTGTCCCCAAAGAAAGTTTCTAGATGGTAAGATTGTTTTTAGTTTAATAAAATATAGCTAATTTGGGGTTGGGTCTTGAGAACCTTGCTATGCAAAGTGCAGTACATGGACCACCAGCAGCAGCTTTAGCTGGGAGACCTTAGAAATGCAGATTGCCATGCCCCTCTCCAGCGCTTCTAAATTTGAGCCTACATGTTCATTGCATTCCCCAGCTCATGTATAAAGCTTAAAAATCACTATCTTAGGAGATTGGAAGGGCTAAGGAGTGTAATCACAGGGCAGGTGATGAGAATCTGGTTCATGAGAACAGAAATCCTTAAGGGAGAAAAGAAGTTCAGGAAATCCTGTGGAATGATGAAGACTGTCCATGAGAATGTGCAAAACAATCCAGGAGAGCTCCCAGTGAGTGAGAAGGAAAGGCAAGCTTCAAAGGGTCATTGGTAAACTAAGGAAAGCACAGAATAATTCAACCTACCCCCAGTCAGGTGTGAGGAAGAGGTAATGATAATATCAATGCAGCAGCTACAGAGAATATCTTGTGGTAAATACTTAAGTAGACATGAAGACTTTCAGATTAAATTTGGGAGCTCCTTGCACCATATCATTCAACAAATTACTTTTAAGTCCATACTCTGTGCTTGGCATTATAGTAGTTGTACTTGTTACGTGAGGCCGAATCTTCACCCTCAGGACATTTAAAAGATATTTGATTTTAGGTCAGGGATGAAATCATTGTCAAAATCACAACCTGAATAGAAACAAAGGGCCGGATATCACTATCTGGGCTTCTAAGAACCTGGTAAAGAAGGCTTGCAAATCACTTAGGTGTAGACACTTTTGAAAGAACAAGACCACACTTGTGCTACATTAGTTGTGACTGTATGGGTGTGCATTTGTAAAGTTGTGGCATTCATTTTGATAACATTGTTTTGGGAGCCTAGCACCATCATGTCTTCCAAATCCTTAGGTCATAAATCAACCTCCACCCCCACACTTCAGAAACTGCCACATGTGGCCCCACCAGCCATATTTCTAATCTAGTCTTCCTACATATTTGATTGGACAAAGGGTGGAATCCTTCCTAAAATTGGCCCTACAGCATTCTCTCTCCCAGAGATATGACCCTGGGAATAAGAGGTAGTTACAGGAGGAGCTAGAATTTGGAGAGTGTAAAATTGGAGACCATTGGATAGTCATACTCCATCCACCATGTTCTTGGAGAAGAGACCAGTCTGCAGAGAGAGAAAATTAAAACTGGGAGCAGAAAGGAGTAAACATTAAAGATCATATGACCTTTCCAACTTCACTTCAATTCTTTCTGCAAGTTTGGCTTTACTCCATGTCTTTGTATAATATGAGAAATGCACCTCAGGACGAATTCCTTCTCTTAAACTATTTAAATTAATTCTTTAAATAGCTTTTAATAGCTTGGGTTTACTTGTCACAAAAAGAATCTCAACCAAGATGCCCAGCGTCTCTGCTGATAGGATCTTAACATGAAGACGGCAAGACCACTAATAGAAAAGTCACTGATTAGGAAACCAGTCCACGCACCCAGTAATGTGACAGCTGCCTTCATCTTTAAAGATGTAGCTGTTACTAAATTTGACAGAATCTATCAGACTGTAAACCTTACAACCAGCCTTCGCCCTTGGTAGTGCCTTTATGGCTACATCTCAATTCATCTGCAATTGGTCAAGGACATTGAAACCTTGATCTTTTAGTGATGTTCTTAGATCATGCAAGTCCAGTGTTTCAGAAACTTCAGTGAGCATTAAAACCTGCAAGGTGTTCAAAGTCCAGGTGATCAAGCCTCATTCCTGTCATATTTGATCCAAATCTGGGAATGTGTATTTTAACATATCCTCTAGATGATTCTAATGCAGATAATCCAGGTTACTAACTTCTAGCATCATATTTTAAGCTGTGGTTCTTAAGTCAGAATAGTTCATGCAATGATTTGAGAGGCTTTTACAAATACACATGCTGAGTACCACCTCAGACCTGCTGATTCAGAATTTCAGCCAACATGTATTTGCACAAGATCCCCAAGTGATCTTTAAGCACACTTGGAGTTAAGAATGGCAGATTTGAGGCACTCGAGGGTGATTGATTCAGCTGTGCCGTGGAGGCAGCCTCTTTCCACACGGATCTCTGCGACACCAACAATATTTTCTTTCAATGGCCACTTTCAATGTTTAAAATTGTTCAAGTCCAAATTACTCAGACTATAGCTACTTTGACCTATTTGCAAATCAACATTTGAAATACTGCCCTTCCTTTTTTCCTCAAATCAGAAGTGCTTTTTTCTAATTTGAAAGTTTGCCTGCTCCTATAATTTAAATGGTAAGTAACTGGAGATGGAATTGACTTTAGATATACTCTTCATTTATTCGCTTCACTTTGCAGAATTTCAAAGTTCTTCAGAAAGCCAAAAACCCAGACTTCTCCAAACTAAAAGAAAATTGCACTCCTTCTCTCTTACTTCCTGCAATTTGTTTTTCTTAGAGTTTCTTATCTCAGAAAACAAACAAGGTCTTCTTTATATTAGATGCCAAGAACAGAGCAGGAAATAAAAATTCACAACATGATTGAATTGCATAATTTAGCCTTTTAACAGTTTTCTTGTGAAACACCAGCAATGGATTTTAGTGAGTTTTAAAAAATGTCCAAATTTCTGAGAATCTGTAAAGTAGATTGCCATTTGAATGTGATAGGGGACTCAGGAGCTAAAAAATTTTAGTTTAAGGTAAAAGGTTATGATTCTAGTAAGTAATGTATATATTAAAGCTTTTGTTTCAGAAACTACAGGTAAGGCTGGCCTGGCTCCTGGGACAACAGCCAAACTCCTGGGGCACTGCTAAAGATTACTGCCTGGGGACAAGCACAGGCATCCAGACCTTTGTGTTCCAGGGAGAGACAGATGACTACCCACCCCTGGGAACAGCTAACTGCCCAGGACAGGAATGTTGCAGTTTCTTTCACCTAATCCTCCCTGAATCTCAAAGCCCTCACCTCACCTTGTTTATTCCCTGTTATAAAAAGTCTGACCTTTTTATAGGAAAGATGGTCTGTTAGGGTACGAACCTAACAGAGGAAAGAAGGGGAAAGGACTAGACAAAGCACGTGTATGAATGACCCAAGGACATGGACAACAGTGGAAATTGACTATGGGAGCAGGAGGTGGGCTGAGCTGGCTAGAGGAGGGCAAAGGGGGAAAAATTGGGACAACTGTAATAGAATAACAATAAAAATGTTTTTTTTAAAGAATAAGAGATTCTCTGTATCTATGTCTCTCTCTTCTTTGTTAGTGTATTTTATTCATTAGACTCCATATATAAGTGAAGCCATGTGGTATTCAACTTTCTCTGACTGATTTATTTTACTTAACATAATCCTCTCAAGATTTTTCCATGCCATTGCAAAAGGTAAGATTTCCTTCTTTTTTTTTACTGCTGTGTAGTATTTCATTGTGTAAATGTAACAGAGCTTTTTTGCTCAATTATCTTCTGATGGGCCCTTGGACTGCTTCCAAACTTTGGCTATTGTAAATAATGCTGCAATAAACATGGGGGTGCATATACATTTTTTCGAAATAGTGTTTCAGGTTTCTTTAGATATGTCCCCAGAACTGAAATCACAGGGTCATAAGGCAGTTTGATCTTTAATTTTTTGAGGAAAAACCATACTGTTTTCCACAGTGGCCGCATCAATCCACAGTCCCACCAACAGAGCACGAGGGCCGCTGTTTCTCCACACCCTCACCAACAGACTTAGAACAGAATGACAGCTAACAGAGGGGCCTGGGGGGAAAGGTGAAGGGACTGAAGCAAAAACACAAAACAAAACAAAACCAAAAAACTCATTGACCCAGGCGATAATACGGTGATTAACAGAGGGCAAGGGGTGTGTGGGGAGGTAGGAGAAGGTAAAAGGTGGATTCGTAGTGATGGGAGGAGACGGAAGGAAACTTGAGTTGGGGCGGTGAATGCACAACACAATATACAGCTGATATATGAATAGAACTGTATTCCTGGAACCCATATGATTTTATTAAAAATGACAACCCCCCCAAATTCAATAAAAATAAATAGTGGGATCTGAAATAAAAAAGAAAAAAATAATAAAAGAGTGTGCAATACTGATAATTAAAGATGCAAATTCAAGCAATGAAAATTAATTGTTTTTACCCCTTTCAGATGGACTCAGGCATTTGGAGTAAAACCTCAGAAAGACTTTCTAAAATGAAAAGGTTCTGATTTAAATATATACTCAGGAGATGTTCCAAGCTGCTGAAAAATAGTGGACCTTCATTCTTTTAAAATTAAGGACCCCCCTGGAGAGTCCGACTAATGGTATGGACTTCTCTCCTGAGAAATAAATATCTGCCCTGCTGTGTGAGTTCTCTAGGGCTGCCATACCAAGTACTACACATGAGTGACTTCATACAGCAGAACTTTATTGTCTCACAGTTCTGGGGGCTACAAGTTGGAGTTCAAGGTGTCGACGGGGCCGTGCTGCCCCTGAAAACTGTAGGGCCATCCTTCCCTGCCTCTTCTCGCTTCTGGAGCTTTGCCAGCAACCTTGGGCATCCCTGAGCCTGTGGGGGCATCATGCCAACCCTTCCTCTTCGTGTGGTGTTTTCCCTGTGTCTTTACTCATCTTCCATCCATGCGTGTTGTCTCAATATACAAATTCCCCTTTTCTTTAATAATGATATCATTCATACTGGACTGGGGCTCAGGCTAATATCCTCATGGTAAATTGTTCACCTCTTTACAGAACCTATTTCCAAACAATCTCACATTCTGAGTTACAAGGGGGTAAAACTTCATATTTTTTGAGGGAACACAGTTCAACCTGCAACACCCATCCAACTCATTCATTCATTACCCATACTAGGGTGCTAAGATCTTGCCTCCAGAACCCAGCTTGAGGGCCAGTTCTGAGAATTGTTGGAAATCTATTGTCTCTGAGCAGACCCCTCATTAATTAGCTAGTGAAATAGAGCTATGATAAGTAGAGCAACTCCCCCCCCAAAAAAAAACTTTCTATTAAGAATATTAAGAAGCTGTAAGGGAAGTATTTTCTGAACTACTTGTCTTCACTTCAGTGTCAGATGGATCACAATTGAGACATCCAGGAGACATTGCTGATAGATACTGCCTTCTTTCCTAATGTAAGCCCACGTCACAATTCATCTCAACAGAGATTACAAATAGACAGAACACTGACTTCCCAATGGAACGCAAATGCCTTTGAAGTTTACCTGCCAAGAGCAATAAAGACGCCTTTAAACTCTTAGTAATAAAAACAATTGTATTGTAATTTTATGTGACTGTCAGAATTGAATCATATGTATGCCATGTTATTAGCACTGAATTAACAAGTTTTTACTTAATATCATATAAAAGTTGTACTTAGCTTCCACATTTTAAATTGCAAATAGTAATCCATTCTAGTAATTAATATGAATTCTGAAATTAGAGAGGCATTGTTTTTCTGGTAACTATCTATTTAATGATGCATTCCTCATCTCTCCTCATTTGCAACTTTCTTATTTATAAAGAAAATAATATATATTTATACATATCACAGGATTAATATTTGTGGAGTAAGAATGACTATCTTTAAAGCACCCTAGCATATTGGTAGTGTTTCCCACTTATCTGTCCAATGAGTGCCTCAGTTTGCCCATCTCTGAAAATAAAGAAATAATCAAAGGAGGATGATAATACTATTTATTGTATGTGTTTGCTATGCAAATTAAATTGAGTATATTACATAGAAAGGAATTACTAGGTAACCTACTGTGTTAGCCAGCATTGTCCAGAGAAACAGACCTGATGGGATGTGAATATACATAAAAGAGTATGTATTACAAGAAATTGGCTAGGCAGTTATGAAGGGTGTGGATGCAAATCTGCTGACCTTTAGAAACAGGGCTGATGAGGAGACTCTACAGTCACACTTGCAGGGCAGAGCCTGGAAATCTGTTCCTTTTGGCCTTCTTCCTGGCTCCTTACCCACACCCTGTGGCATCTGCCCTTGGCCTAGGAGGTCTCTCCTAGCCCAGGGTCACAGCGCTTCTTACCTCTGTCTCTGTGAGTTAGAGCAAACAAGGTTCAGACTCTGCTGTGAGACAACACGAAGGCAGAACTCCAGCCAGGGGAAGGAAGTTGTTAGAAAGTCGTCAGAGCTTTTTTTCCAAATCAGGAGGAAATAAAAGGCTGGGTTTAGGGTAAAAAGATAAGAGGTGAGCTCCAAGATTGTAATGAAAAAGAAAGAAAGAAAAAATAAAACAGAAAAGAGCACTGACATTTGAGATTTTAGAGTATTAACAGAAGCAACTGAGAGGGAAACTTGCTTACCAGAAGTAATCTAATAAAACGTGTACAGGAGCCTTGAGGAGGCAGCAATTACACTGTAGCAAAAGATTGCCAAGATGACGAAGTTACTTGCTGTTCATCATTTCAGCCCCGTGGGAATCCTGTACGTGGTAAGACTTGTCGTCAAGCTTACTATAGAGCTTTCAAGGTTAGGGTAATACCGGCAATTTCATGGAACTGGAAAATAAAGGAAGAAGTTCTTGGGTTAATGTAGTGATTTCTGCACCAGACTGCATCTTCACTAATTGACTGGCTAACTTAGTTATGATCTCAAACACACATCCTACCATTGGGTTAGTGTCTGCTAATTACACAGCAGTGTGTCAAGTGGGTCCTACACACTGCTATGTAATTAGCAGACACTGTTGACTTTGGATTGACAATGTAATTGGTGATTTGGTATCACCAGTGAGGTAGTGGCAAGGAAATGTTTCCAATAAATTCAGTAGCATAGATCCATTGCCTGAATTTTTTTTTCAGTTCTGTAGTTTGCATAAGTAGGCACCATAATAGCCCATCAAAAATCTGTTTAATTCCTGAGATAAAACTGTCGTAGTCTTTTAATTAGTATCTCTTTGCATGGCTCTTTCTTTGAACATATTTTAAAACTTCCCCCTTACTACATTTGTGTTGTAAATTTATAGCAACTTCCCTCATGCTTCAAATTAAAATATATATCAAAGAGAATCATTATTGGACTAGCCAGAACTTCCAGCAAACTCCCTTGCCAACATTTTGAGATACTATCTCTGGGAGTATTCTCAGACTATACAGGTTTGTTTTTTTTTAATATATGGGTGTGGCAACAGAAGCATATTAACCCTTATTCACTTAAAGTTAGAAAAAGTGTATTATGTGGATGTCATTTCTAGATTAGAATACTATTCTTCTGAAGATATGTGAATGCTTGAGCAAGTGTGTTTGTGCATGCATTATGCACCTATTAATGTTGAATTTTCAAAAAATGTATTTCTTTTCTTTTTTTTTAATTGTTGTTCAAATACAGTTGTCTCCATTTCCCCCACTGCCACTTTCCCCCCAACCCATCCACCCTCACTTCCCACCCCCAATCCTTCTCTGCTTTGGCTTTGTCCATGGGTCTTTACACGTATTTTCGATGACCTTTCCCCTTCTTTCCCCATTATCTCCCTTCCCCCTCCCCTCTAGTTACTGTCTATTCTTTATTCCAAAATCTCTGGTTATATTTTGCTTGCTTGTTTGTTGCATTGATTAGGTTCCACTTATAGGTGAGGTCATAGGGTATTTGTCTTTCACCACCTGGCTTACTTCACTTAGCATACAAATTTATAATTATAATAACTACTCATTGAGTTTGTAACATGTGAGACACTTAACCTTTCATGAGATAATGTGTGTAAACCAAGCTTCAGAATCCTTTTAAAATGCGAGTTCTCTTCAAATTTAATTCTCAGTAGAAATCTGTAAGGTGCTAATTATGAATCAGGAAACTGACTTTCCAAGTACTTAGTGACGTTTCCAGGATCCCACAGGTCTATCCACTTTTAAGGCTGGTGTTCATCCCACTAGACCAGGGGCCAGACAGATTCAGGCCAAATTTGACTTGCTCCCTGTTTCTGTGAATATATTTTATTGGAGCCCAGCCAAGTTCATTCATATACATGTGGCCTGTGATTGCTTTCACATGACAACAGCAGAGTCTGGCCCTTCCAACAGAGTCCACGTGGCTGGCAAAGCCTCAAATATTTACTACCTGGCCCTGTGAGAAAATTTTGCTGACTCCTGTACTAGACTTTGCTGCCTGCTAAATGTTTGGGCTATTTTTAACAAATAATGATATAATTAGGCAGTTCCTTTAAGATAATGAGTAATAACAAAGAAATATACACAAGTTTGCATTCCTGTTATAATTGCTCAACTGCCTGATACATGAGGCTTATTCATGGCTACTTCTTTGGAATCTTCATTGTAAACAAAATAAAACATCTTTGATGAACTTAAAGTGAAGAAGTTTTTAGATAAGCAAGAGCCTCTGAATCAAAAGAAAGCCTGGAGCACAAGGCCGGCAGCGGGACCAGAGGTGCTGAGCTATGGGGAGCCCAGGCCACAGGTCTTGTCCCTGAAGACACCGCCTTTGAGCTGTCATCCATGAGGACCCAGTGCAGCATCCAGGATGAGCAATGCTGCTTCTCTCCATAATCCATGCAGCAGGAGGAAAACCCTCTGAACAAGCCTCAAGATTTAAGGCCCAGGCCGAAGCATCTGCATATTTGTCCGGAAACAACATGACCCTTTAGACACCAGGAGTGCAGAGAAGAAATATGTGTGTGCACCATTTCCATCAGCATTATAAGGAGGGGCAGAACATCTCATAGGATGGCTTCCCAAAGCAGAAGGATATGCAAATGCTGATTTGGAAATTTAGTAAATCTGTATTACACCATCTTTTTGACTCAGTCATTCTATGTGTCTACTGACTAAAATGCAAATATCCCCATCATTTACTTTCAGCTTTGGGGCAGAAATAATGAAATATTAACATTATGCCCAACTTTTGATAGTTGTGAAGATAGAAACTCAGGACCCTGCAGAAACACACATACGTATGCACACACACTTACTTCTAGATCCCTTCCCTTTTGTGGTAACTGGAAATGCTCCCAGGAGTATTCTAGTGTATTTATGAACAAGTATATACTACCTTCTCCTGCAAGTGGTTACAAAATTACCTTAGCTCCCTTACGTCCTGATGTTCCATAATCCCTTGGTGTCAACATTTTTGCCATTAGGTTGTACCAGGACATGCTCCCTTCACTTTGTTCCTTTTGCCAGAACCAGCTTTAAATCATTACTCCCTACTCTCTTGGCCACCATCCACATGGCTGCCATCTGTTACCTTTTGGCCGTGCTCCTACAACCCCACTCAAGCTGCCACCTGCATTGCTGGACTCCCAGGTTTGGAGGCTCCCCCTACAGCTGCCTCTGGCTGTTGCTGCAAGATATTTTGCTCCCAGCTGATTTCTCCTTGCTCCATTTAATTGATGGCCCATTAGTGGCCACTTCTCACCCTCCCTACCACAATCCCCTTAAATAAGTTTGGAAACATTTCCCTTCTCCTTGTATAAAGCTTTAAAATAACAGGTACCTAGATTTTGAGGTTTAAAACTCTTTACTTGCACATGCAATTTACCTCTTCCTCCCTAGATTGTGCACACTCTGTCCAATTGTTGGAGTGAGTTTGGTTGAAGTAACAATGAGTGCACAATATTCAAAACCCTTATCCTCTTCTGATCTTCAGGATCTGGGGTGGGTTCCACCTTGTGTTGAATCCCTTTCCTAAAAGAGGTCTTTTCAGAGGGTCCTATAATCCCCTTCTGAAAATTTCACTTAAATCAGTTAAGCCTCAAGTCCTGGAAAGTATGTGAATGTGAAGGAACCTAATGGTCTCCACTCTTCAAATTCCTTTACTGGGAGGCGTCTTTGCCTGTACATGAAACAGTTAATTTAAATATGCACCAGGTGTGTATATAGAGCTCTGAATCGCATACTGACCTGTTTTCTCAATCAGGAAATTCTTTTTAAAATCTCATATTTACGTTTCCCTTCATGGAAGCATGAATTCTTTCTCTTTAGAGATTTTCAATATAAACAGAGGATTTTTAATATTCTCCATCTTTTATATCTTCCTTTCACTGACTCAGAAATGAAGATTAAGTTTAAAAAAAAAAGTAGTTAATTTTCAGAGAGAGGTTACTATATACCAGAAATTATTTTAAATACCCCACACAAATTACCATTGCAACCTTAACCTCACCACTCTAAATTTTGAGCTAGATACTAATAGTACTATACCCATTCTACAGATGGAAAAGTTAAGGAACATAGAGTACATGTGTGACATAATAAAACATGTCTGTTTGGTCTCTGACCCTGGTTTTTGATCACCTTTAGTCTCTGCTCCCATTTCCTGGCACACAGTTGCTAAAACCCTCAGGATCTCTCAAGGAATAAGTGCTGGCTGCTGAATAGCCTTAGAATGGGGGCTGGATGCCAGGGAAACTCACCAGTGATTAAGAGGTTGGAACTTTTAGCCCCACCCCATAACCTCCAGGAGGAGAAAGGTTCTGGAGTTTGACTTAATCACCAATAGCCAATGATTTCACCAAACGTGGTCATGTAATGAAGCTTCCATACAAATCTTCTAAATTACCGGGGTTCGAGGAATTTCTGGGTTGGTGGATGTGCGGAGGAGCAAGGAGTGTACATTTCTGGAGAGGGAATGGACGCCCCTTCCCCAATAGCTTGCCCTATGCGTTTCATCCACCTGGAGGTTCCTGAGCCCTGTCCTTTGATAATAAATTGGTACTGTAGTCTGTAAACTGGTTTTCTGAATCTGCTGCATCATCCTGAGTCCTGTGAGTCATTGTAGCCAGTTATGAAACCAAAGGAGAGGGTTATAGAAACCTCCAATTTGTAACCAAGTTGGGCAGAGTTTGGGAAGCCAACAGACCCACTACTTGCAGTTGGCAGCTGAGGCAGGGAGTAGGCAGGCGCCCTGTGGAAGTGAGATCTTAACCTTGAGATCTGACACAAACTCCAGGTAGACAGTGTCAAATTTAATTCAATTGTAGGAAGCCTGGTGTTCACAGAGAATTAGAGAATTGCCTAATGTGGAAAAAACTCCCTATAAGTGGTGCCCAGAAGTATTGAGTGTAGAGTATGGAAAGCATATAGCAAGAAAACCAGTGAGTGCTTTCTTTCTGATACAGCACCATTCAAAGTCACCCTAGAAGTATGTGACTGCGTCAGAAATTGAGCCCATGCAGTCTGACTCCAGGGTCTGTACCTCCAAACACTATGCTTGCTGTCTTTAATAGTAGGTGCTTCTCAGAGGACAAGTAAAAGCTGCCCTTCAATTGCTTAGCTAAGTTCTCTATTAGTTACTTATTGCTTTTACTAACATAAATGAAGATGCAATGTTTGATACAATTAACTTTGTGTTTTCAGTTCTTAACCAGTAGAAAATATTTCATAATTATAGGATAAGTACTCTTATTTATATTATTATTTTTGTTTAGTTATATTTCCCTATGTTATTTGTTTCTTCTTTATGCACAGTTGTATTCTGAAATAATGCACATTTTACCCAAGTCTCACTGTTTACCTTGTTAACTGTTGAATTCTCAATGTTTAGAAAAATTCCTGAAAAAACTTTTTTGGTGCTCTATAAATATTTGTTGAATAACTACATATTAATGAATTAGTACCTTAGTACCAGGCACTATGTTATGTGTTAAGATTAAAAAGATAAAATGAAATAAGATTCTTGACAATATGACATCAACATATAAAAAGAGCAACATGGTGTAAATGCTGAGATGGATGCATTTTAAAATACTAGGAACACAGAGGGGTGATGCATGTTTGTGCTCCCCAGACATTTAAAGAAGTGCAGATTTTGAAAACTGAATGACTGCATTTTGGTTTCTACTGTGTGCACATTTTTCCTTTTTTCCTCTTTGGAGATGACCCTGTTAATGGTGACTCTATAATGTCTGAGAATAACTGAAGAGAGATGGATTGTCCTGACAAATGCTTTACAAATTGAAACATAAGTGGTCAGTGTGTTTTCTGGTTAGTATCTGTAGCCATAGTCTTTGATCTTTGTAGCAGTGACTAATTTCCTTTAATAGCCAAAGAAAGGCTCTATTCCAAAGGGAATGTTCTACATCTATTTCAGCTTGGTTCAGACTTAAGCTTTGTTGTCTCTCTCTGCCATCGATTCCTGGCTGCCCAACTTAATGTAAGGTATTTTCTCCAGTCCTCCCTGGCTTCAGTTACAAACCTACCCTTCCTGCTTTCCTGGGCAGGATGCATTTGGATACACTACATGCTGTTATTGTATCGTGTTGGCCACGATATGTTCTGTTAAACCATTTTAATGGAGATACCGTTAACCTACTGTGTGCTATGGTAGATAAAGAAGAAAATAAATCCTAGCTTCTTTCCTCAAATATTTGACATACGGCTAAAAAGACCAAATTTATATTCAGGAAACAACTGAAGAACATTAAAAGTAAGTAGTATAGAGGTAAATGTATAGAACACTTAAAAAACTTTATAAGGGAAATTTTTCATGACATCATAATCAAACTGCTGAAAATTAAAAACAAAGACAAAAACTTAAAAGGAACAAGAGAAAAAAGATATCATCTAAGGGAACAAAGAACTGAATGTCTATACATTCTTCATTCGAAACCATGAGTTAGAAGGAAACGTTAGAGTGTTTATAAAGTGCTGACATGAAATAAAGGAACTTTCTACCTACAATGCAATATTCAGCAAACATACCCTCTAGAAATAAAGGAGAAATAAAGAAAACTAAGAGAATCCCTTGCCAACAGACCTGCTCTAAAAGAATTGCTGAAGGAAGTTCCTCAAACAGGAGGGTGATGATTCCAGCATGAAACTCGAGAGTTCAGAAATGAGGGAGAACAACAGAAATGGTCGATATCTGGGTAAGTCTCACAGGCTGTTCTTCTGCTCTTCAGTTCCTTAAAAAATAGTTGACAATTGAAAGCAAAGTTAGAACATCTCCTCATGGAGATTCTAATGTATTGTATATACATTTAGTATCTGAGACTACTGTAACATAAAAGGGAAAGGGTAAAAGGACCCATACTATAGCTTATATTCCTCTTGAAATGATAAAATATTATTTTT
>VMDR010025353.1:0-14543 GCA_007922815.1 Macrotus californicus | reverse complement strand
CTTTTCCATTCTAGAGAAAATTTTAAGTGGTTTCTTAGAAGCTGACAAAGAGGAGAAACAGATTTTTATTAGCCAATAGCTAAAGGGGGGAAATTATCAAATTTGCATTGATGAACCAAAAAATAGAAGTAAAAACTAATGTGAGGCACTGTCATAACTTCAGCACTAAAAATACCCTAGACACCTCACTTTGGGGCAAATGCTTGGTAGTCTAGTTCTATCAGAAGAACTGAGAAAATACAGGAACTACCAATAACCCATATTTAGTCTTAGCAAAGAGATCCACTCAGCAAATCATCTGCTCATGAATTGAGATCACTTAACTCACTAAACCCCTGATCTAGTGCCCAAACATGCAGATCAAAAACCCTTTCTACTGCACAAAGGCAAGAGGGCTAAAGATCCCATGAACATCTCTTACCCACAGTAATCTGGATGAGAAAAGGCAATTGACTAGAAGAATTAGTTATTAAACCAAAAAAGATAATATAATCAGAATCAAATTATTAATTAGGTCAGGCTAGCTCCAGAAGTATGTATGTTTAATTACTCTTCTGTACTGTCAACAGAAGCAACAACAAAAAGATATATTTTTTTAAAACAGATCTTTTGGGACATTAGACTTAATTTTAAGAAAAAGAAACAAGAAATAACTTTTCTCCGAGGCACCTTGGACTTCTTTATAAAGTATTATTTTTCATGGTACTTAGTGATTTATTTTTTAAAGGATAAAATGAGAGACTTTTAATGTTTTTATTTTATAAGAGGTAGAAGTCATAACTTGTCAGAGAATGTGAAAATCATATTGTTTAAAAATATTGGAGGCATTCAAGAAAGTAAAGAGTTCTAATTTAATAGGATATGCCAGGCATACACACACATGCACACACACAGGGGTCTGTCCGGAAAAAGTCCAGTCATTGTTAATATAACAAGAATGGTTTGTGTGACATCAGTGTAACCTGGCAGCCAAAGATGGTGGACTGGAATGCGTATGCATAAACAATAACAACTTTACTGTACTAGTCCATGGGGGTGGTAGACACCACTGAATGAGCATGTGTACTGTGTGGCCTTCACATCCAAATGACTGAGTGAGTAGAGCAATGAATGGGCATCAAATTTTGCATTAAGCTTAAACATCCCTCCATGGAAAGTATTCAGATGATTCAGAAGGCTGTAGTAATGGGCAACTGGTGATTGGCATCTTTGTCATGACAATGCACCCACTCATGCATCATGTCTCATGCAGAGTTTTTTGGTGAAATATCAAATTGCACAGGTGATTCAGCCCTGCTACATCCCAGATTTGGCACCCTGTGACTTCTGGTTTTCTCAAAACTACAATCATCTTTGAAAGGGAAGAGATTTTGGACCATTGATGAGATTCAGGAAAACACAGAGGAACAGCTGATGGCAGTTGGGAGAACTGTGGAACTGTGTGAGATCCCAAGGTACCTACTTTGAAGGGGACTGAGGCATCATTATCCTATGTATATGTTTCTTGTTTCTTGTATCTTTTCAGTAAATGTCTCTATTTTCATATTACATAGCTGGATACCTTCTGAACAGGCTATATATATGTATACAGTTACATATATATATGGTTCATTCTATTTCCTTCATTCAGGAATGCTTGACTACCTGACTAATGTTATAATAGAGGTCCATTTATGTTTTCAATTAAGCACAATCTTCAGTGCTATATTTACCATGGTAGGGAGATGAACACATGAAATTTGTTTTTTTTCCTGGAACAAAAATCTCAAAACCTAGTCAGAAATAAAACATACTTGAAGAAAACCTGAAGAGCAATTTTAAATCTGCAACATATGCACAATATGAATCAGAACACATAACATAGTCAACATACTAATTGAAAAAAATCCCTTTAAAATAATCACAGTATAGTTAGCAGAACAATGTGAAATACTGCATGTCTGATATTCTAGTGGTCACCCCCAGTCAACGACATAACACAAAATGAATGGAGAAGACAACTGACTAATTTATGTTTTGTTTTCAGCGTAACAATTTCTAGAACTGAACATACAGCGCGAGGAGAATTAGTGATTTATGTCCTAAAGAGGAAATCAACTTGATTTCGTCATATTAAAGCTCAACCGCTGACTTCGCCATGTCCCTACAAAGCACTCAGCTAGCCTGCAATTCTTTTCATCCTCACACTGTATTTGTGCCCAATTCTTATCAATGCGTTTCTATAAATGGTTAAATTATTTCCCTGAGAAAGCTTCACTCCCTAAAGCCTAATACAACTCAATCTGACTTTCCCATTACTAGAACTTTGAGCGGGTGTAATGAGGATTCTGAGTAAAATCAATTGTGTGCTGACTGTGCAATTATTGGGATCTTTAGCATGCATGCAATAGGTAAATAAGCACCGGAGAGTCTTGCTGGGAAAGGATTCAAAATAAAATAAATGAGAGAATGACAATTGAGGAAGCAGATTATTTCTCACCAGGTGTTGTGGAAATATGGAGGCACATTGTAGTTTTTTTTTTTTCTTTTTTACTGCTTATTCTCTGAAACAATTTGAAAATGCCCCAGGAATGACATTAAGACAAATAATTTATGCCAGACACAAATCATTAAACTATAAGCAACTTCATTTAGTAGCTTCCCATTGGTAGCCTGAACTAAAACAGCTGGTCTGTTGGTTGGAGAGTGAAGAAAAAAATAAAATTTCTTTTGTGACCAAATCTTCTCTCTCAGATTGATGACTTCCTTTATTTAAAGTTACCTGAGGAAACCAAACCAGCCTAATTCATGCTGATAATTGGGGTCTGAGAAAATTCCAATCAGATGTTTGTTTTAAAAAGGTCCTGGATGCTTTGTGATAACAGTAATTATTATTATAACTAGTATTTAATGAGTGCTTATGAAATACCAAACTTTATTCTCAATGTTTTATTTCTATTAACTTATATAATCTTCACAAAAATTCTATAAATATTATCAGGGTTGGCTATGTAATTTAACGGGTCCAGTGTAAAACAGAAATGCAAAATCCTTTGTTGAAGAGCATGCAAAAAAATGTGAATTTTTCTCTGCGTTAGTCTTTCTTTCTCTTGATGTGTCACAGAGTTTCTTATTTGCTCTTTAATGCTGTGCTCTCTTACATATGGGGAGTCAACCCTAAATAATACTATCCTCCTGTTAAAGACAAGACAACTGAGGAGAAAAAACACAAAACCTTCACATGGACATGATAGCTGGTTCAGAGAGACTGCACAACACGATCAGAGCCAATAAAATGTAATGAGACTTTGTAGGGAACCTGGGAAGAAGCCTCACTTTCTCATGGGACTTGAACATGGGAGGAGAGGTCTGGAACTGTTGTCACTACCACCCTGTCACGGGAAGCTGAGTCTAAAAGCAATGAAGGAGGAGACACCACCAATAGAAGGTGACAGAAACTAGATCTGTGAGATACGTTGAATTCCTTCTTAAGATGCATCTTTCCTTGGATTTCTTGGTTACATTAGCCCATAAATTCCATCTGTGGTTGATTCTAGTGAGCTTCATTTGAATCTTAGGTCTGCTGTAGGCAGAAAAATGTTCCCTTCCCTCATAAAAAATGCCCAGGTCCTAGTCCCCAGAACCAGTGGATATGTTTTTTTACATGTTGAAGGGACTTTGTGGATGTAATTAAGATAAAGATCTGAAAATCAGGAAATTATCCTGAGTGATCTGGTGGGCCCTATGCAGTCATGAGAGGGTCCTTATCATGGAGAAGGTGGTCGGTTAGACTCAGAGAAGGAAATGTGATAAGTAAAACAGAGGTTGGAGGAAAGAAATCAATTTTCCCCTGCAGCTTCCAAAAGACCTTGCTAAATTAATAAGTTTCTACTGGTTTTAGCCACTAAATTTGTAGCAATTTGTTACAGCAACAATAGAAAACGAATACAGCATCCCTTGCAGAAGGAGTCCTGACACATATTTATACCAGGATACAGGGTAGGGGATTTAAATATTTATATTTTTTAATATAAAATTTTTAAAATGAAGAACTTTCTGTCAGCAATACAAACATAAATGTGTTCTCTGTTTTTTCATGTCCTTCTATCAAAATAAACTTCCATAAGGTAGTTATCCTTAATTGCCATTTCACTACTAGTATTAGGTTATAATTTTGCTCACCACTCAAGCTTTTTTTCTGTTCTAAAGTATTGTCTGTACTCTTAAAACAAGTTCTGATATCTAGTGATGAGTCACTCTGAGAGATTCTAAAGTTTCAGGAACTGACTCATTAGAACAGGTGGGCTCAAACTTCTTCTGCTCCCTATGCCCCTGAGAAACAATGCACACACCAGAAACAGTAAATTTTAAGCACACAAGCCTGTTCCCTTCCAGCCCTACTGTGAATCTCATCATTAGCAATAACTGCTATCTACTTGGCTACACAAGAAAAATTCAGGATATGTTTGTACTTGGACTCTTATCTTGAGTGTTAACCAAATCCATGCTGGTAATATCTGAAAGACTGTTGCTGGAATCTCTATTGAAATATATTTTCATGAAGATGCAGAAAACACCCAATAAAAAGAAAAAGTCATCCTCAGGGAAGCGCTCCTATGAGTTGCTCACGTAGAGAAGCATTTCTAATGACAGCATGAAATGTGTCATTGGGGTTTGTGCTCTGGTCCAGCCCCAGGGAATAGGATCCAGTTCTGCCGAGGAAGAAGCTCCAACTCTAAAGAATGAAATGACATGGGTGTCTTCAGAAGAAATAAACATGAGAAAGTACAAATATAAACCAAAACACTGGCACTAGCACTAGAGATTCAGTCTATAACAAAGAGTCTTACAGTTCTCAGCTTTGCCATGCCGACGGCGGAGGTGCCTCTGCTCTAGCATGATGGAACCCAGCTTCTGGGAGGAAAGGGTGCCCAGTGCACACAGATCCACAAGCAGGAGCCAAGCTAAGACAGTGTAGGTAAAGAAGCCAAGTTCTTTCTAGAGAAGACTGGGGGGCGGTAATGGGGGATTTGAAAGATTTCAGAAGTATTTGATGGGAAAAAGAGCCAGAAAAACATAGCTTAAAGGAGAATTGCTTACAAAGAGCAGCAACAGCATCAGAGTGAACTGTGGTTACCAAGAAAGAGAACTGCTCTGTCTACTCCAAGGGTAAGAATGGGTAAAGGATGTTGATACTAAGGAAGGAGAATTTGTCCAGACTCCGTTAGAGACACTGCATATTTCACAACAGAGGGACAAAGTGGCAATGAGTAGGTGTGTGTTGATGAAGCCTGGCTGGTGGTCATGAGAAAAAAAGAGCTGAAAAAAGATTAGTTAAGGATTTTCTTAACTAATGTGTAAAACAAATTCGTTATTGTCAGTAATAGTGAGTTAACACATTTGTAGGTCACAGGTCCCATAGAAGCACACACTGGAACCCTAGGGCCATGTCTACTAGAAGCAAAGAGATATCTTACCAGGCAGTGAAGGAGAACAGAAATCCAAGAGCCAGTGCTGTCTGAGAACCTAAATGTGGTGTTTGTTCCTCTCTGGTTTGTTAGCAAAAGTTTCCATTTTGACATCATGGATACTTTTCCAATTAAAAAGAAAAGGGAATCGCTGGATAAGACAGTTCTATTTTTAATTTTTTGAGGTATCTCCATACTGCTTTCCACAATGGGTGCACCAATGTGCATTCCCACCATCAGTACAAAAGGGTTCCCCTTTCTCTACATCCTTGCCAGCATTTGTTGATGTATTGATGATGGCCATTCTGACTGGTATGAGGTGATATCTCATTACAGTTTTAATTTGCATTTCTGTGATGGTTAGTGACATTGAAGATCTTTTCACACGTCTATTGACCATCTGTATTGCTGTTTGGAGAAGTGTCTATTCAGGTTCCTTGCCCATTTTTTAATTGGATTGTATGTTTAAGAAGAAAATGTTATGCTTTTTGACAGCATGGATTGACCTGGAGAACATTATGCTAGGTGAAATAGGCCAGCCAGAGAGAGACAAATACCATACGATCTTACTTATATGTGGAATCTAATGACCAAACTGAACCAACCAGCAAAATAGAGACAGACTCATATTCAGAGAGTAGGCTGACTGCGCTAGGTCAGGGGTATGGATTTGGGGTCGGAGGGATCTAGCCCAAAGGAAAAAGTACTCATGGACATGGACAACCTTGTGGTGACTATGAGGGGAGGGGTCTAAAGGGGGATAAATGGTAATGGAAAAAATATGATAAAAATACTATAAATAAAAAGTAAATTTTAAAAAAGAACAGAAAAAGAGAGAAAGGAAGGAAGGGAGGAAGGAAGGAAACCAAGATGACCTTAAAGTTCCCCTCAAAATCTTCTGACGATAGGCCCCTGACTTAGCTTTTCTTAGAGCATTTACTTTAGAAAACTTGTAAATACTGTATTTTGCCCCTTTGAGATATAAATCTTCTCTGATCCTGATAATGTCTTTCTCAAGGTACTAGTAGCAGTCCCTTCGAAATGTAATTATCAGGAAGGATAGGGCCTTTATCTCCCAGGTTCTGAGGGAAGGTGGGAGCTGAAATTTGATGAGGGGCAATTAGCAAACACATGGTCTAACACCACTGACCAACTACCCGCTGATGTACTCCAGGACTTTTCCATTAGCTCATCCCAGCATTGAAAAGTTCTCCCACCTTGTGATTCCGCAGTTTTAGGTTAAATCTTTCTCCCCCGCTGAAATAGTCTTGACCCCTATTAGTCTTGAGTAAAATCTTCTTGCTTTTTAACTGGTCTGGTGTAAAGGAAGGAAATATTTTAATTTATAATTTGGAGAAATGGGGTCACACTTTCCATAACTTTCACTGTGTCCTTAGTTCCCTGTATTTACTCTGTCCTTATCTAATTGAAATACTGCCTGGATTTATCCTATCTGTTTCACTTAAATGCTACGAGAGCTGCATCTTCAGAACGATTATAAGAAATAGAATTAGACTCAAGCCACATTTCCACCAGGCAGAGCCCTCAGGCCTGTCTTTGGTTCAGCCCTTTCCCAGGTTGTCTGCCTGGCCGGACATTAATTTCTTTGGCAATTATTTGTTGAGCACTGGCTCTATGGTGTGTGCTCTCAGAAACCCCAGGTATTATTTACCAAATCCTAAATAAATTCAAACTAAAGTACATACTTTTCAAGATTAGGATATTCCATAACCTCTCACAGACATATGTGATTTTACAAAATAATTTCTTTTTTTACATTTATTGTTGTTCAGTTACAGTTGTCCCACCTTTCCCCCCATTGCTCATCCCTACCCTGTCCACCCACAATCTCCACCCATTCTCCGTGCCCATGAGTCCCGTATTGGTGTTCCTTTGCTTGCCCCTTCCCATTCTTTCTCCCCTTATCCCCTTCCAACTCTCCTCTGGTTACTGCCAGTTTGTTCTTTATTTCCAAGTCGCTGGTTCTATATTGCTCATTTGTTTGTTTTGTTGATTAGATTCCACTTATAGGTGAGATCATATGGTATTTGTCTTTTACTGCCTGGTTTATTTCACTTAGCATAATGCTCTCCAGTTCCAACCATGCTGTCACAAAGGATAGAAGCTCCTTCTTTCTGCTGTGTAGAATTCCATTGTATAAATGTAGCACAGTTTTTTGATCCACTCATTTACTGATGGGCACTTAGGCTATCTCCAGCACTTAGCTATTATAAATAATGCTGCTATGAACATTGGGATGCATAGGTTCTTTTGAATTGGTGATTCATGATTCTTAGGGTATAGTCACTGGACTATACTTTCAATCACTGGATTGAAAGGCAATTCCATCTTTAGTTTTTTGAGGAAATTCCATTTGAGGAATTTTTTGAGGGAATTCCATTCCACTACTTTTCACAGTGGCTATACCAGTCTACAATCTCACCAACAGTGCACTAGGGTCCCCTTTTCTCCACAATCTCATCAGCACTTGTTGATTTATTAATGATGGCCATTCTGACCAGTGTGAAGTGGTATCTCATTGTAGTTTTAATCTGTGTGTCTCTAACGGCTAGTGATATTGAATCTCTTTTCACGTGTCTCTGGGCCCTATGTATGTCCTCCTTAGAGAAGTGTCTGTTCACATGGATGGATCTGGAGAGAATTATGCTAAGTGAACTAAGCCAGGAGCTGAAAGACAAATACCATATGATCTCACCTATAAGTGGAAACTAATCAACAAAACAAATGAGCAAGCAAAACATAACCAAAGACATTGAAATAAAGAACAAACTGGCAGTAACCAGAGGAGAGATGGGAGGGGATAATGGGGAAAAAGGGGGAAGGGTTTTCAGGAATATGTATAGGGGATGCATGGACAAAGCCATGGGGGGGTGGGATCAAGGGTGGGAAATGGGGATGGTTGGGATGGGGGGATTGGTGGGGGGAAAATGAAGACAACTGTACTTGACAACAATAAAAAATGTGAACAAAAGAGAGCAGTGTCTATTCATGTCCTTTGCCCATTTTTTAATTAGATTGTTTGTCTTTCTGGTGTGGAGTCATGTGAGTTCTTTATATATTTTGGAGATCAATCCCTTGTCTGAGGTATCATTGGCAAATATGCTTTCCCATACAGTTGGTTCCCTTTTCATTTAGCTGATATTTTCTTTAGTCATGAAGAAGTTCTTTTAATTTAATGTAGTCCCATTTGTTTACTCTTTCTTTTATGTCCCTTGCTCTAGAGGACATATTGGTGAAAACATTACTGTGTGGGATATCTGAGATTTCCCTGCTTATGTTCTCCTCTAAGACTTCTATGGTGTCACAACTTATATTTAAGTCTTTTATCCATCTTGAGTTTATTTTGGTGTATGGTGTAAGTTGGTGGTCTAGTTTCATTTTTTTGCATGTACTTGTCCAGATCTCCCAATACTATTTATTGAAGAGGCTATTTTTACTCCATTTTATATTCCTGCCCCCTTTGTCAAATATTAACTGACCATATTGACATGGATTTACTTCTGGGCTCTCAATTCTTTTCAAAAACTTCTTCACTGAAACATGACTGACTTTAGAAAGCAATATACATTTAACAAATACAACTCAGTGTATTTTGGAATGTGTATATGCCCATGAAACCATCACCACTGCCAAGGCCATAAACATACCCACCATCTTAGAAAGTTTCCTCCCGTTCACTCTCTTATCATTCCCACTGATTCCTCTGCATGTCACTACAGCAATTAACGTGAAGTATGGCTTCTTGACAGATGTTACGTGTACAGCACAGTGTTGTTAGCTATAGACACTGTGATGTACAGTAGGTCTCCAGAATTTATCTTACGTGACTGAATCTTTAACCCTTTACCATAACCTCTCCATTTTCCCCTCCCTAAGATCCTGGCAATCACTATTATACTCTCTGCTTTTGTATTTGACTATTTTAGATTTCACATATAAATTAGATCATATGGTATTTGCCTTTCTGGGTTGGCTTATTTTAGTAGAATAATGTCCTCCAGATCCATCCATGTTGTCATAAAGGGCAAGATATCCTTTTTTTAAGACTGAATAATATTTCATTGTGTGTGCGAATACATACCACATTCTCTTTATCCTTTTATCCCTTGCTGAAGTGGGCACCTGGGTTGCTACCATATCTTGGCTACTGTGAATAATGCCATAATGAATATGAGCGCAAACACTACTTCAAGATCCTGATTTCTTATTTTAAAGTAATAAATTCTTAATCTAAAGGAATGCATATGCAGCTGGGTAATTAAACAAGTCAAGGGCCAGAGGAATATTTGAGAAACATGGTGGGTAAAATAACCTACCTAGAAAACATGAAGCACACAGCCATGTGCCTGATCCTCCCCGCTAACTGGAGATAGTATTATACATTATTAAAGATATCTAAGTTACTGGAAAAGGATCTGGAACTATTTTCCAATAATTTGCCATGCTTTTTAATTTATTCCTCTTATTTTCTATAACAAGGAAATGAAGGCGGTTATTAGCTTGACATGTTGCTAATTAAATCAAGCTTCCACAGTAATGCAAGTCAAAAATGTTTTCTCAAAAGAAGACCTTTAATAGCCTATCATTCATGTTTAAGGATTGAAATAAAGAAGAGAAAAAATAAAACGTCATTTTATAAGAGGAAGATAAAGTTCTATTGTGTTCAAGTATTTCAAGCATAAAACTTTCTGAAATCCACTGTCATCTAATAGCTGTGCTCTGTAGGAGTAAACTGTTTTCTGTTTGAAAATCAATTAACTCTTTGAGACCTTAAAAGAGGGGACAATGTTATTTATCACTCATCTTCTGGATTAGGCTTGAGGTGTTTATGGCCATAATACATCCAATCATCCCTCTTTGGGGTTATTTTCTACCTTTAGAAGGCATTTTGATGTTTTATGACAATATTCTATCCAAGGAAAAGAAAAAATAAATTGTAAATATTTGGGTGTTTCACACTGATAGCATCTCTGTGGTTTCAGCGGTTTCAGCAAACAGCCCTGGCAGGCTTCCCCACGTAATGACTGTACTCAACACAAATCCTAATCCCACAGTACCAAGGGCAGTGGAGCAAAAACTTTTTAATCATATAATGAGCCCCATCTATTGTCATTCTTTTAGAGGCTTGAACAGAATAATTTCTCACTTTTTATGTCATTATTATAAGCCATTGCAGCATGAATAAATAATTAGTTGAGAAAGCAGTTTGATATAATAATTAAGACCATGGAATTTGAAAGGCATAGGTACCAGAAAATTCATCCCAGCTTCATCTTAACCTTTGTGTGGTCTTGGGCGGTGCTAGTGGAAAAAAGGACCTGGTCCTGAGCATGCCTGCCTGGAGCCAGCCTGTGTAGCACATGGGTCCTTGACTTCGTGCAGGAAAAACTTCACAACACAAAATCCACATGGCTTCCAAGGAGTAAGAGCCCCCTGGACCACCAGCCCCAGCAACAGGAAGAGAGACCCTCAGCTGCTGGGGAATCCTTGCCCCAAATCGATCCCTCAACACACTGAGAATCTCCTGGCCTCCAGTTTCCATCCTAGACCCCCTGAAGAGGGGAGGGGCTTAGGGAGCCCTGCCTTGTCATGCACCATCAATAAAGTTCACTGTACCCAAAAAACAAAAAAAAACCTTCACAACACAAGACCAGGTAAGTATGAGGTACATTTATTAAAGCTGGGGACAGTGAAACAAGGAAGGGCTTAGCATAGAAGAAGCAACAGAAGAGCCTAAGTAGGGCTGCCTTGGCTCTCTGGAAATGATATAGGAAAGAAATGAGCTTTGGCAGGGCTGCTTTAGCTCACTAAGTCAGAGAAAAGGAGGCCTTGGGGACAGGTTCAGGGAATTAGCACAGGAGGAGCTGCTGCTGCCCATTGCTCCCTGGTTGCAAGCCTTGAGGGGTCTCTTAGAGTTTAGGAGATATATGCCAGTGGGGGCCGGAAGGGGAAGGAGGGGAGGTAGGGGACAGCTTGGGCTGTTACCAGAGGGAGAGCATGTGCTGGGTCCTTTGTCTTGAGGCTTCTCTCTCTCTTTTGCAGTGGGGAATTATAGGCAAGGGTTTCAGCAGAATATTCATTAATTTTCCAGGTATGCTCTTCCAGGATCATAATTTCTACTTATTGGTCAGCACCAGGGCAGGGAGTCATTAGTCATTGCAGTTGGTCCTGGTGTTGCCCACATGGTTTTGCTGCCTTTATGGGCCTAGAGCTGAAATATATCTGAGGCCTAGATGTTTTCTCTAAGGAAGTGACCTTATACATCTGGCTGTAAATTGCTCAGCCAGTTTATTCAGCTGTCTGTCTCAGTTTCTCTATTTCACTTGCCAAGAAATTTGCCTAGCTTCTTACTATGCTGCCTCAGGTAGATTACACTCTAAGGCTGATTTATTATCTACAAAAGATAGCTTTTAAAACTAATCAACATATTTAGGGAATTGAGAGAATACCTAGCACAAAGTAGGTCTTATATAATTCTGTAATTGGCAGTTCTCATTGTTTTGTTGGTCAGGTAAAGTTGATCTGAGATTCTCATCCCATCATAAGAGAAACACAATGTTGGAAAATAAGGCAGGCCATTATCCTATTAGTAAAAATACTGAACTTCACAGGAAATCTATTTTGAGCTTCACTT
This sequence comes from Macrotus californicus, assembly GCA_007922815.1. Taxonomy (NCBI): domain Eukaryota; kingdom Metazoa; phylum Chordata; class Mammalia; order Chiroptera; family Phyllostomidae; genus Macrotus; species Macrotus californicus. The sequence continues at coordinate 2,441 of VMDR010025353.1, read as the reverse complement.
CTGTTCAAAAAAGTAGAATAGGTTCAAGAATTCAGGTTCCTCATGATATAAATCCTGTCATTGAAGGAGTTAGGGGATCAATTGGTCTGATTTAATAATAATGAAAACACATGACTTATCTTGAAAAAAATATACTTATTTCAAAGTAACATGAAATCTATGACTTAGGATCATTGACAAAAAACAGCCAGACTAAACATGAGTTACAAGAGGAAATAATTAAATCAATAATATTCAATTTAAACAATGTCTGCTCTGTCTTGGAAACATGAATATGATGAAATGTTTGAGGGCAGATTGAAAATATAATAGATTGCTCAACAGAATAATAGCATAGCTAGGTTTGTGGGTAACAGATAAAGCAACTATGACAGTCAAGTCTGCCATAGCCTCAAAAGGAAGTTTCTATTGTTATACCTCCAACCAAAGGCCAGGGTCCCTTTAAGACCAAAAAGTCTTGATCCATTCTTTTATCAAAATACACATTAGTGGAACTCATCTCAGAAGTTTTAACTAAGGGTCTTGGATAGCAGTTTAGGAGCACCAGCCCTGTTACCAAACTTGCTTAGGTCTCATCCTCACTCAACCACTTATAGGACACAGGACTTTAGACAAGTTTCTTATCTTCTCTGACTCAGTTTTTTTATTTTTAAATATGAGGAATATAAAAGTAGAAACACCAGTCCCAAGTGGCTTCTTTGTGTGTTGAAGGAGTTAATATAAAAGAGCTCTTAGAACAGTCCCCGACACATAGTAAGTGCTTTTTACAAGTTAGCTATTTTCATCTTTTGTTTTTTCTTTCTTGTCTTAGCTGCCTGTGTCAACAGCTACATGGCATCCCTGGCTGCCAAGCAACTACAATTCCCAGCCACATCACTTCCACTCTCCTATTACCCAAAATAGAGAACAACTCAGACCTTCCTCCAAAGCCTCCAGTAATTTTCAAAGAAGTCCATGGCCATTTTTCTCTTTGGTTTATGCCCTGCCCATGCCTATATTTATTTTCAAATTATTAGGTTTGGATTAGCCAATCATCTAACTAGTCTATCTCTGAGCTCAAACCACATCCATCTCTCATCTTGAACTACCTAGTCTATACCTAGTCTTCACTACAAGCCCATTTGACCAAACTGTAGTTAGCCTCAGCCCAACATATCTGAACACTTCTTGAATCAGGAACAAGACTAGATGCTGGGAAATCAGAGTAGGTTAAGCCTTCATATACCTAGATAAGAAAGTAGGCAGCTGACATTAGCTCTATACACAGACTGGTATTTGAACTGTACAGATCAGCTTCAGAAAACTTCCAGAGCTACATGTTTATGTATAGTGAGACTGCTTGGTCCAAAACTCCTGCTTCTTAGGATGTCTTGCTTTGCATAGCATAACTTTGTATTGTTGGGCAGATTGTGATTGCCCAGAGACAATCTGGTCCAGGACAGCCAATGCCCAGTCTCATTAAAGGAAGGGAGGGAGGGAGGGATGGAGGAAGGGAGGGAGGAATGGAAAAAAGAAAGGAGGAAAGAAAATAATGATCTGTGCGATGTAAGAAAAAATAAATGATTTGGGCCAATCAGTCTCCCTTGTAAACCTCAACCAAGAATATTTGGATCCATTAGTGATAGGAGGTAAAGTGGAGAATGCTGTGAAGGAGTTGTGTGCCATCGCAAGCTGTGCTAATTACACATCAATCACCTTAAGTGTTTAATTGCTGAAAGGACTCACTGGACTCAAAGGGTTTACACTCATACAACAGCTTTATTACACAAAAAAAGCGCAGACCAGCAGCAGAAAGTGAAAAGTATGCACTGAGAGGGGCTGGCAAAGCTTGGAGAAGAGCCCTTCTTTATTTGGATTGGGCCACACAGAATTCACTCTATCTCCGGGTCTGGAATCATCACTGGTGAACATGCAAAGTGCCTCAGCACCAAGAAGCCCAAACAGATCTCTTAGAATGAGCTATCTGACCAGATTTTACCATTGCAACACTCCTGACTTAAATCATAAATCAAATTATTAGGACTAAACAATGCTGACAGGATGGCATATCCTTTTCAATGATACATGATCACAGCCGATCATATAGTTTTAGTTACAACATTCCACAGTCTTAGCCTTGATCAGTAGCTCTGGAGACAAGTATGTAATCAATCAGCCCAGTTGAGATTTACCCTTAGTATACACACGTGTAAATTATAATTGAGTAGAAAATATGAATAAAAGTAGGAAAATATTCAATAAAAAGAATAGCATAGAGGAGATAGAAACTAAAAGTAAAGAAGAGTGAGCAAGAAACGGCGAGTGAGAGAAAATAGTTTTTAGGCTTTTGCCATCTTTAATAACTTTCCAGATCTCTTTTCATTTTCTTTCTATTTCAAATAAGCTAGGTAAGTATCTGTTCTTTATTTTTTAAAAAAGACAAAAATGATTCTCTACTTAAG
>VMDR010025352.1:0-14543 GCA_007922815.1 Macrotus californicus | reverse complement strand
AACTTAGATGAAATGAACAAAACCCTTCAGAGACACAAACTACCAAAGCTTTACCAAAGCTTTACCAAAGGAAAAAAAAATAACCAGAATAGCTCTCTATCTATAAAAGAAATTGAATTTGTAGTTAAAAAATCTTCCCATAAAGAAGACTCCAGGTCCAGGTGTTTTCACTGGTTAATTGTACCAAATATTTAAAGATAAAATAATGCCAATTCTACACAAGTTCTTTTATAAAATAGAAGAGGGAACACTCTTTAACTCATTCTGTAAGGACAGAGTTTCTCTGATCCCAATACCGGATGAAGGCCTCACATAAAAAAAAAAAGAAAAAAGGATGAACCAATATACTCCATGAACAAAGATGCAAAAATCCTTAACAAAATATTTTCAATATGTAAAAGGTTAATACATCAGCAATATATTAAATTTAGCAACATTTTAAAAGGGTAATAAGATAAAGTTGACTAATACAATTATAAAAATAGCAGCAAAACTATCCAAGTTGGACAGCTTCCCAACCTTCATGAATAAGGAAGTGTATTAGAGAAGAAATATTTTTATTCTAAAATAATGGCCATCCATCAAGCCCTCAGATCTCCAGTTTTGTCTGTTGTGTTGCCCTTGAATGCTCCAAGAGACTGTAAGCACCGATGTCTTAGACGGTGTGGCTACAGTCCCCTCTACCCAGCAAGCTTTTTCATATGGTGCTGCACATGCTTGCCAACGGCCCGCTGCATCTGTGGGTTCAGGATTTGCTGGACAGGGAGATGTCCAAGGTTGTCAAGATAAACACGGCAAGGAAATAATTTTGTTTTCCAGAAGTTTTTGAGAATAGCTCTCTCTTTCTGCCTAAGGAGGCTGGGACAACCTTGTAATCAAACACAAAAAAGTGTCCACTCTCAAGTAGTCTGTCCTTCTTCCTCAGGTTACATCTCTTACATTTTATATTATATCCTGGCGTAGGAGAGAAAAATCTGGACGTCATCCCTTCTGTCTTTCCTCAGTTGCCAACTTATTAAATGGGACTCCCAGTGGGGCCTTTGAGACCCCTTCGTGGGCTCATGCACAACCGTCCGCACATCATTTCCGTGATGTTAGGCCTTCCTGTAAGCTCTCATACCAAGACCAAGACGGGTCACTGCTTCTCTCTCAGAGAGGAAAAACCTCACTTAGCACTGTTAACAAGTTGCAATTAAATAATTGTCCCCGTGACTTACCCTAAGCATCTACCTAGTTTTGGAAGATAAACAGATAAAACCTCTTAATTTTCCACTCACCATGTTAAGATTTGAGTGAATTCCAACAAAGCATTTTCTCCTTCTTTTCCTTTTCTGTCTCCGGCATTTGCCTGCCAAATACAATTTCATTAACCAAGGATCAGCTTCTGTCAAGCCCTTATTGTTTTTCTTGATTCCTACAAGACAATTAGAGTGTTACTTTTAGACAATAGTTCCTCCTGTTCTCCACCATCCAAGCTGGTTTTTAAAAATTGTACTTACACATTTCATCTGTGTGGGTGGATGCATTTTGTAATATGGTTAAGGAAATGCATGTAATTTAAGAACTCTATTTAAAAACACTCAGTGCATCCTTTATTCATTACAACAGCAAGCCCTAAATTGCTCTGAACGAAGGGAAATATCATTGAAGATTTAGACGGTTGCTTTTACTTTTGCTAAAGAGGAAAATTGATGTTTCTGGAAATTTCTTGGTAGAAGAGTGAGTTGTCCACTGACCCTCGGGAAGCAATAACCCTTACACAGGGTTTAGTCTCTTCAAAGAGTCTATAAAATTGTCACATTTTTTTGAGCTCTAGAAAGGCAAATTCAAAGGAGAAAGAACCACCCTTCCTTGGTAGACTTTATGACTAAGGTCAATGGTTCACCCTTGTCGGTCCATCCAGCTTGCATGAAGTTTGGCATCAGTGGTGTGGAGTGGCATCACATACATTCGTAATTAACACCAGTTCAAGTTTAGGAGTTTCGCAAAGGAAAAATATAGGAAGGGGATGGAGAAAGAGGAACAGCCATGGCTACAATGCCAGGTCACCCACTCAGTAAATGTGAGATGGGAGGTCAGAATCTCCAGCACCAAAGACAGTTGCTTCCTGGAGGGGCCTCCAAGTGTTTGAAGCTACATGCTTTGTGTGCAAAACGACCCCTAAACACTAGCCGACTACTTTATTGTGGGGATCAACTGAAAAACGATAATCTGTTCCAAAGCCAGGGAGGAAACTGCGCAGGACGTGGAGATAATATACAGGTCTGCCCAGAAGGTATCTGGCCATGCAATATGAAAACTAGAGATGTTTACTGAAGGAGATACAAGATACAAGAAACATTGTACATAGGACCATGATGCTTCAGTCTCCTTCCAAGTAGGCACCTTGGGACCTCACACAGTTCTCCCAATCACCATCAGCTGCCCCATCGTATTTTCCTGCATCTCATCAACGGTCTCAAATCTCTTCCCTTTCAAACGTGATTTTAGGTTTGGGAAAAGCCAGAAGCCACAGGACGCCAAATCTGGGCTATGGAGGGGGGATGAGTCACCTGGGTGATTTGATGTTTTGCCAAAAAACTCTACACGAGACATGTGTGAGCAGGTGTGTTGTTGTGATGAAGCTGCACCAGTTGCCCACAGCTGCAGCCTTCTTAATCACTTGAATAGTTTCCACAGAGGAATGTTCAAGCTTAACACAAAATCTGATGCAGATCCGTTGCTCTACTCACTCAGTCATTTTTGAATGTGACAGCCACACAGTACACATGCTCACTCAATGGCATCTACCACCCCCACTGACTAGTACAGTGAAGTCATCACTGTTCACACATGTGCGTTCCAGTCCACTCTTCTTGGCTGCCGGGTTACACCAATGTCCTGCAAACCATTCTCGTTATATTAACAATGGCTGGACGTTGTCTCGTATATATTTACATGTCATATTGTATGGGTGTTTACAGGATTTTAAAGGCTTCTATAGCTATCTGCTAATTTTGCCTGACACGCTGACTTGAGAACCTAATCCCAGGGCTAGACAGGACTCTTGTATTTGAGTTCATTCAGCATTCAGCAAACACTTTTGAGTTCCTATTATGTGCCAGGCACTGTTCTAGGTGATGGGAATCCAACAGGAAACCAGAGACAGAACTCCCTGCCCTCATGATGCTGACATGAAGTGAATGCTAACTAGTGTGTAGGAAGAACAAGGAAGAGACAAAAGTTGATGATAAAAGTATACATTTTCAAGTCAGGAAAGAGAACTTTCGTGTCAGGAAAAGGTGATATATTTGGACATTGGGCCATTTCAGTTTTTTAAAAAAATATGCTTTAAAAAAAGATTAATGTAGTTTCTTTGGATATAAACCTAATCTGCTGGATTGTTGAATGAGAGGGACAGGATTTCTTTTCCTCCAAAACAGCTGGAGAGATGAAAACTAGCCTGTCTTTTGGTTTTACTGGAGGTATGCCTAAGTCTTCCAAATTTCATTTGTCCTTACATCCAGGGCACGGGGATGATAGAAAGTGACTAAGGCAATGGTGCTAATGTACCAGATCAACATCTGGTACATTGTAGGTGTTTAATAACTGCTTGTTGAAGAAATAAATGGACCCATGAATAATGGAATGTAGAGTGCAGTCATACTGGGGAAACTTATCTCACTGTTCATTGTTTTTTTCAAGTCCAGTGTAGCTAATAATGCCTTGAGATCCATGAACATGCATAGAATATGTTTTTTCTGTTCATCAAATCTCTGCACAAATGCAAATGCCTCTGAAAAAGTAAGTTCACTGCCCAGAATGATTAACGATGGGGATGCTGATGCATGTGGCACTTGTTTCTTTTCGCCCCCCTCTGGCATACCAGCAGGCGGGGTGGTGAAACCTGAGGCCACTGGGGCCCAGCCCAACGCCAAAGGCCACATTCCTGTGCAGCTGCTCAGCTTTGCAAGGAAACAAGTGGCCTCAGCCAGGCTATTAGCCTGGCACGAACATGTGCCATTGGAGAGAAAGGGAGCTTCCAGGCCTGTCCTTGGCCTGATACAACTTACATCCCTGTGGGAAAAACAATCCAACTGGCGGTAAGGGAGGTAACAATGCCCTCTTTGCCCATGAAAAATAAGCGTGCTGGAAAATCCTCATTCAAACCGTCTCCAGAATTGTGACCCCCAGTGAGTCACAACGCCCTGTGGTGGAGGGGGTGCGGGGGAAAGCTGACACCGCCTAGTGCAGGGGTTTCCTTTTCCGGGCCTTTAACCAAATTCACGCAGAGCCGGTTTCTTCCCTCTGGTTGGAAGACAAAGTCCTTGGAGTGAGGGGGAGTCCGTGCTCAGCCCCTGGTAGAGCGTGATCCACCCCAGCTGTAGTCACTCCAACCTGTTTCTACCTAATCTTACATTTCTTTTTTTCCCCCCTGGATTTTATTTATTTATTTCTAGAGAGAGAGGAAGAGAAGGAGGAAGAGAGGGAGAGAAACATCAATGTGTGGTTGCCTCTCACGTGCCCCCCACTGGGGACCTGGCCCACAACCCAGGCATGTGCCCCGACTGGAAATCGAACAAGCAACCCTTTGGTTTGCAGGCCTGCACTCAATTCACTGAGCCACACCAGTCAGCACCTAATTTTATATTTCTTTACTTTAAAGCAAAAACAAGCTCAATAGTGACCACTTTAATTTGTCCCCCTTTGCCTGAGAGAACTCACCAGTGGCATAGCAACGCCAGCTGTGCTAAGAGGCACGATAAAATGGGCAGAACTTCCAGGTTTAAAAATCTCTCTCTGAAGACTCTCTCTGTGTGACTCCCCAGAAAGTCACCTAACTTCTCTGAACCTAAACGGCTTCATTGCTAAAACAGAGATCATAATACTCATCTCTTAGATGCATGGTGAAGGACTGGGAAGCATGGTAAAATAACGGCCGTGGAGGCACTCAGTGGGCAGTAAGGAACACTGCCGGGCTTCAGAGCTTCATTTCCGGGTTTCGTAAGTTGCTAAAACACTGGAATGGAGGCAACCTGACGGAGAGCCTCTGTGTGTAAGGTGTCCGCCATTCTGCCACTAGCTGCCTGCAGGTCAGATCCATGTTTCTGACAACTGTGTGTTTCCCCTGGAAGCCACCCCCTAGATCCAGTAGGAGCTCACCCAACTTCGTGCTTCCTCCCACTTGCTCTTTGGTTAAGTGCCAAGACCCCTCACCTGCCCCGGCCTGCAGAATCTTTCTCACCGCCCTCATTAACCCAATACTAGGTGTCGTCCATTCTCCTGCTAAGTGTATTCAGGCCCTATCTCCCTATCTCTGCAGCCTCAGCTCTGTACTTTTGTCTCTACACCCTGAACTGTCGTCAAAGCCTCCAAACTCATTGCTCATTGCCCAGTTGTCCCTCTCTTTAAAATATTACGTGTTCTGCAAAGCTGCCAGAGATTCTTTTCAAGAGTCTAATTCTCATTGTGTCTCTGCTTTGCTGCAAAAGCACTGTAGCTCTTCCTTTGTACACAGGAGGAAGTCCAAGCCCTCAATGGCATTCACAGCTTTGGGGCCTGTGGGTCCACCAGCCCTTTCAGCCACGTCAGGAGTCATTCTCTTAAGGACCACTCTGCGGCGGATGTCACACTCCCCACGTGCCCCGCACTCTACAGTCCAGGCACTCCCACCTCCAGCCTTTTGTCTGGTGGCTCCCTTTGCCTAGAACGCCCACTCTTTTCCAGTTGATGATCTTCTCGTTCCTTCCCAAGAGAGCTCTTTTTCCTGTGTGGGCCAGCACCAAAAGTTATGGGTAAATTTTTATGGAACCAGAAGTTCCCTGGAGAAGATTCCTCAGCTTGCCCTTCCCTCTCTGGCCTCTTCTGGGACCGCCGGCAATGGTGGCCATCGGATTGTTTTGCTTAGTGACTACTCCAATGTTCATCTGTGGGTGCCAGTTCCCAGTAGGACCTTCTTCTTGAGGTTGATTTTTTTAACTTGTTAAAAATAGCCCTTTTTCCCATCAACAAGAAGCATATGTGATTTCCTGTGCAATTACCAGAGGTTTATAAACCAGAACATAAACTGTGTTTGCTTGATTGCAGGTGTTAAGGAAGCAAAGTATAATTAGTGTCGGACCATTCACACCCCAGACCTTGGACCCTGTCCACAAAGGTCTCCATTGTGCAGTATCACCCCAGGGTAACATCCCAAGTAAAGTAATTTCAGGATTATAACTGGTAACTTCCTGATTTGGAACTAATAAAACTGTTTTGAAGATTACATCTTGACTTTTGAACTTGACCTTTGAATTCCTTAGTGCTGCAAGCATTCCTGTGGACTGTGCCTGAGATATAAGCAGCAATGCCCTATTTGGGGGAAGTGCATTTGCCACTTGGGCGGCATTGGTAAATGTCTGATCAAACCCAAGCTTGTGGACTGACCGTTTTATGGTGAGATTTTGCTCCCCAGTCCTAAATCTTTAAGAATTAAGATACCCCTGGAAGCTGTGGTGTGGGGCGTGGGCTGGGAAGCTGAGCAGGCTTAGGTGATGGGGCACTCCTGAGTCTTTGCTGGGTCCTTCAGGAACTTTGGGGGCCTTTGGGTGACATGGCGGGACAGGCTGACCAGGGCTTGGGGAACATAACTTATCTGCAGAGGACTCTTCCTGATGACCTTTCAGTGACTTCCAGTCTTTAGCTGTCTTCTGGCCCTCTATGGGCTGATGGGCTTGTGACTAGGCATTGGCCAAGCCAGACAGCACTTACCTGAGTATACCTTCCAGCCTGGGGGTCCCTGGTTATCATAGAGCCCTGGTGCAGAGCCATGGAGCTCAGTGGTGGGCCAGATGGGGCCTGGAAGAGACAGAGAAGCCAGAGCAGAAATGGATCTGGGCCCTGTTTGTTCTGTGGTTTCCAAGGCTGAGAAGAGGCACCTAGGAGCCTCACTCTGCCCTCTGATTTTCTTCACTGAGCAAAATAATTCAAAAATAGGCAATCTGATTTTTCTTTCAAGGCTAAAGCAGGGGTGGTTCTTGAAGTTAGACCCTGGACTGACAGCATCAGCATCCTTTGGGAACTTGATAGAAACGCAAAGTCTCCAGCCTTACCTCCGACCTACTGATTCTGAACCTCGGTGGGGGTGGGGGGCAGCAGTCTGTGTTTTCACAAGCCCCACGCGTGCTTCTGATGCTGCTCAAGTTTGGGAACACTAATGATTCTTCACGTTCAGTGGGGCTCCGATGCAGGACTGGCTGGGACAAACAGACATCTAACTCCTATAGGCATAGAAATAGAATACTTCGCCTGATCTAATAACCTATAAATGACTGCTACATGTAACGCTGTCAAGTTCTTGCAATTATGCATTTGGAGAGGAATAATAAAGGGTGTCAGGCTTCTGAATGGGGGTTTTGACTCGTACAGTACCGTGAGTTTAACTTTCCAAGCAGCAGGCCAAAAGCCTCCAGTCCACAAAGGGGTAAGCATAAAAATAGTTGGTCTGTTTCCAATCGGGACCAAATGGAAACCATCTGGACTCCTTGCCCAGGAGGTTAGTGTGTATCAGCTCAGTCTGACCCTTATTCTGAAACAAGTAGAGCTCTTCTGCCAAAGACCAAACTCACCCCCAACCAAATACCTTACGGCTTGGAAAGTGAGCATCCATTGTGGGGAGCTGTTTTTAAGTTTGTTTTCTGGACTCTGGAAAGCATGAAAATGGCCCACTCTGATGAGAAGCTATAAAGTAAATATATTCTCCACACAAGTCATTTCTTTTGATTTGAGGCTCAGGATCTGTTGGGTGACAAACGACTTTAAAGGCCCCCATTGTCTATTGGATTAAGTCCAACACTTCGCCTGATGAATGAAGGCCTCCTTAATGAGACTCACACCTCTCGCCAGGTCCACCCTCCTACAGCCTCTTGCTCCAGCTACACTCGGAGGCTTGCAGTTTGCCTTGCTAAGGCCTTGCCTGGTCCCTCAAACCTTTTCTCGTGCCAGCCCTTCCTGTCTGTCCGCCTCAGGTCAGTTCCCTGAACCCCGTGTTCATGTTCAGCCCTTGGCAGAGGCTGCCTTTTTGTGGTTGTTGTTTTCTTGGTGTGTACCCTCTTTCTAAATTACATTCTGAGTCCCTTGTTATGAGCTGAATTTTGTCTCCTCCCAAATTCACATGTTGAAGTCCTAAGCCCTAGTTCACAACAAGGGACCTTAGTCGGAAATAGGGTCATGGCAGATGTGATTGGTTAGGGTGAGGTCATCCTGGAGTGGAGTGGGCCCCAGATCCAACATGACTGATGTCCTTATGAAAAGGGGAAATTTGGACACTGACACGCATACAAAAGGCATGCCAAGGCAGAGGCTGGGGTGATGCATCTCCAGCCGAGGAACACCACAGGTGGCCAGCAAACCACCAGAAGCTATGAGAGGCGTGGAACTGATTCTCCCTTAGAACCTCCTGAAGGAACCAACCCTGCCAACATCTTGACCTTGACTGCCAGGCTCCAGAACTGGGGGACAATATATGTCTGCTGTTTCAGCCACCTGATCTGTGGTACTTTGTTATGGCAACCCTAGGAAACTAATACAGCCCTACAGGGCAGGAGTACCCCTTGTGCCCCATGCAGAGATGGCACCTGATAACCGCATTCTGTTGAGACAGCTCCAACGACCAAAAAGTGAGCTCCTTGGGACCGGGACCAGGGATATCTTTCACATACCAGCTCAGAATGGCCCTGAGGACAATTTAGTTTCATCAGTGTGACTGAAAGAATGACCATAGGCAGCCTGCAGTTCTTCAAGGCCCCTGACCTCTTCCCTGGAAAACTGTAAGATGCTGGACTCCCCTGGGGGCCTGGCAGGAGAGTATACACGGCTCACAAAGGTCAAAAGAAGCAAGTCTGGTACTTTTGTGCTGGGTTTTAATAGTTAGGTGTTGTGACCTGGGTCTCAGCAGAACTATTATTTAAAAGCTGAATGTTGAATAATCGTATCGCTCTTTTGGACTTATCCTTCAAACTATCTACCTTCCATGGGGGTTAATGTCCCCAGGGCCTACATGGGAATAGGGCGGGGGTGGGGGGACAGACAGTGGGGGACTTGGGCAGGGAGTGGCACACAGTAGGAGTCATATGCACGAAGGGCCTCACATTCACACTCAGGTGTCATCGCCTAATGAGGTGAGGCACGCGTTTATGTGTGTTAGAAGGGTTCACTTGTTAAACAAAGATTTTAAATATACTGCAGTTTTTTAAATCTCCTTTGCTATTAATTAATTAAAAACATTTTAAATCAGGAAGTCTCAATAAATAGAAGTAGTCAGAGCCTCTTTCCAGCCTTGAGAAGTCTTGCAAGTCCCATGTAGATTTTGGCCTTTTGCTCTCTCTGCCTGGCCAATTGGACCACACAGCATGATACAGGCTGGAGTCTCGGTCCTTGGTACCACTTTCTGTTAAGTCTAGATGCAGAGTTTAAGTCCTCCGTAGGGCCACCTGCCCTGGAGACACTGATCTTCCGCATCCCCCTCCCAGGAGCGCCAACCAACCCTCCTGAAAGAATTTTGGTTGAAAACAATCACAAATGGTAACTGTCTAAAACAAAGACAGACTGAGCATGGTTCCTCTTCTTCTTTTCCCTTTTAGTAGGCTTTTCAAAATCTATAAGCACTACCCAGTGGAAAGACTATGCTTACAATAGACAGCCGAGACAGAGTCTGATCAATTTTCTTACCTTACATTTTCTTTTGGCTTTTTAGATCATAAGAATTTGTACTTTTCTAACTTAGTGAGATTTCACAGGGGAAATATAAGAATAATCCAAGGACAGGAAAAAGACCATGAGAACAGGTTAAAATTGAGGAAGAGAAAGCCCAAGGGTGAAGAGCTTCTTTACAAGGGTCTGTCGCCTCCCACGGGCTAACTGTAAGGGGAGGGAAAGTGAAATGGATGAAAATAACGCAAATTCAGGTTTGTCTCCACAAAGAGTTTCCAAAAACCGTGCTCTCAACATGCCCAGTGGTCATCTTGTGCTCTTTATAACTTCCCAGTGTTAAGGCTGGAGTGGAATTTCAGAAGCTGGGAGCACAAATTCCTCGATTTTCAGAGTAAGATGCTGAGACACAGGCACCAGGACTCACGCCGTGGATAGAACCCTCCGCTCACTTAGCTGCAAGCCTCCAGTGCTTGGATAGCTTCTCTCACTCAGTTTAATCCTGCTCAGAGTTTGTGGAGCTGGTAATTTCTTAAAACTTCCCTCGAAGTGACTCAGTTTCTGATTCCGAGTAACAAGCATAGGAGAGAAGTCTCCAAGCTGCGTTTATCATGTCCTGCTGGCTGTGGATTGCAGACTCCTTCCCAAACCAGCCTTGCTGAAGGTGCCAAACGCTCTATTCAGATGGATGTCAAGTCGCAGACACTGAGTCCTTTTCTGCACTTGAATTTCTCCGTTTGGGGTCGTTACTTCAGTGGTGGACACACACAGCCCTGGAGAGGAGGAAGTGATTTACATGATGACGGAAGTGAGAGGGATATTGAAACAGCAACTGAAATACCGTTTTTTTTTTTCTTGTCTTCTCTGAGGTACTTTTCACAGTTCCAGTTCCAGATGACTTTGTCATCTGGTTCAAAGTTGAACTTCCTCTCTGTCTGGCTGCATGGAAAAAATAAAATAAAATAAAAAAACCTGTTCAAAGTTGCATGAATGGGTTTTTGACACACTTTGATGTTGACTGTTGCCCTCATTTTATGTGCAGTTGGGCAGAGACATTTCTTAGAAGAATTATCTGACCCATTGTCCCAAATGCATTCACTTCGGGTCAGTCCTGTCTTTTTCATGTTTCTTTCCTCAACGACTTGAGGGGAACGAGCCACCGAGCAGGGCCCCAAGAATTACCCTGCAAGGTCTCCTGTAAATTCTTCCTTACATTCCGCAGCTGCCCTCTGTAAAATAGCTCCAAATCTCTGGATTTGTAAGAATGTGGCAGAGAGGAACATACTTTTGGCATGTTTAAAAATATATATATGTTAGTATATGATCATTCCGGAGTCATTCTGGACCCTTCTTTTTTTTTTTCCTCTTGCCCTCCATGTCCCATCCATCAGGAAGTGGTAGAGATGTGGAACCCGACCTCTGCTATTCCCCTAGTCTCACCTGGGTAGACCCTTGTCATCTGGGTGACAACAGCCTGCCAAGAGGCCTCCCTGCCCCCACCCAAGCAATTTGCCACACAGATCCAGGGACCCTTCTCAAACCTAGGTCCTGACTCCTCTGTTCCCTCCTAGCTCACAAGACCCTTGCCCCCTGGTCCCTGTTGTCACCCTGTTTGCTCCTTGCTGCTCCTTGGGGCCTCGGCGCTGGCTGTCCCCTCCATTTGGAATGCTCTCCCCATTTATCCGCAGGCTCGCTCCCTCACCTCTGGTGTCCCTGCACAAACACGACCTTTCCTGGGAGGCCTGAACTCGGCCCTCTGTTTGAAGTCACACCCCATCCACCTTCCTTCCCCGGACTCCCGAACTTGCCTCTCTCGCTTGACGTTTTATTTTTCCATAGTGGCTGGCTATCACCTTCTAACAAACCAGAGCATGCATATACTTGTTATGCCTTTAAAAACTGTCTGACCTCCCCCCGCCCCGTGCACCCACATGCACGTGCACACTGCACTCCCAGCCCCTCCTCAGGGCAGTCCTCTGTTTCGTGCACGAGTGTCCCCCAAGCCCCAGGAACCGTACCTGGCATGCACTAGGCATGCACTAGGAGAGACACAAATGCACACACACATTTGACGAAGGAAGGAAGAAAGGCGCATCATCATTAAGATTACATTTTACATATTATAACAAGTAAGTAAGAAAAACGGTCCTTGGACCATGAGGCATTCATACCTCTTTGTCATCAACAGAAATTGTGTCTGACTCAGGCAGGAAGAAGTTCCTGGGAAGCCTGGGAGTAGCGCCCAGAACAGGAGAGAAAACCAACATTGGAGCCTTACAAAGCAGTGGCCTCAGAACGTTTTTTCTCCCCTAACACCCTGGAGGAACACTGAAGAGCTATGTGCCATCTTGCACATTTTGAGGTTACTATTTAAACTTGATTATCATAAATGTTAACATTTCTTTTTTTCATATAATAAATAATTTATCTTTTTATTGTTTTTTTTCCCATTACCATTTAGTCCCCTTCTACCCCCTTCCCCACCCCCGGCAATCACCACACTGTTGTCTGTGTCCATGAGTCCTTTTTCCTTTTTGCTCCGTCCCGCCACCCCCTAACCCACCCCCACAGCTGTCATCCTGCTCTCCGTCTACAAGTCTGTCTCTATTTTGCCTGTTAGTTCAGTTTGTTCATTCGATTCCACATATAAGTGAAACCATATGGTACTTGTCTTTCTCTGACTGGCTTATTTCACTTAGCATAATGTTCTCTAGGTCATACTGTTCTGCATACTGTTGCAAAGGGTAGAATTTTCTTTTTTTTTTTATGGCCGTGTAGAATTCCCTTGTGTGAATGTCCCATAGTTGTTTTATCCACTCATCTACTGATGGACGCTTGGGCTGCTTCCATATCTTGGCTATTATAAGTAATGCTGCAATGAACATGGGGTGCTTATGTTCTTTCAGATTAGTTTTCAGTTCCTTTGGATATATTCTAAGAAGTAGGACAGCTGGGTTGAAAGACAGATCCATTTTTAATTTGTTGAGGTATCTACACACTGCTTCCATAGTGGCTGCACCAGTCTGCACTCCCACCAAGAGTGCAAAAGGGGCACCCCTTCTCCACACCCTCAACAACACTTGTTGTTTGTTAATTTATTGATGATGGCCGTTCTCACAGGTGTGAGATGATACCTCATTGTGGTTTTCATTTGGTTTTATCTGACGATCAGTGACTTTGGGAATCTTTTCATGTCTCTTAGCCATCTGTACGTCTTCTTTGGAGAAGTGTCTATTCGGATCCTCTGCCCATTTTTTAATTGGGTTGTTTGCTTTTTTGGTGTTGAGTTTTGTGAGTTTTTTATACATTTTTGGATATTAACACCTTATCAGATGTATTGGTGAGTGAGAGTCTGTCACATCCTTCTCTTAAGTGTTTCAAATAGAATCTAAATTCCAAGCAATTTGATACCTACCATCCTCCATTAAAAAATCCCAGAGAAACCAAGACATGAACAAATTCCTCTTTAGTGATTGAAAATTTTACATTAGTCTATTTTATTATTTTGCTTTTACTTGTGTTTTCATTCTACTTACTTTGTAGAATTTTATATTTGTGAGTCTTTTATAGCTCATTCTGTATTACTTCTCCATAATAAAAATGGTACATTTACAAATATTTAAATCTTAAAAATTTCTGGGACCATAAGGCTCTAAAGCATTAAAAGTGTCTTCTGCATTATTAATCATTTTAAAAAATAAAGTGTATCGAATGCCTCTGTTGATGAAATGGATGGCGCTGTTTTACTTTTTGTTTTTATAATTAATTCACGTATTCATTAAAGAATATTACTACTCTTATGATGCAGATGCCCACATCAGTGCCATTTCTATTTCTTACTGTGATAGTTGGAAGTGCTGGAAACGCTGTGCGCACAGATGGGAACGACGCAGGGCCGCCAGATGTAGTCTCCCTTACCCCACAAACATGGGCCTACCCATGCAATTTAAATGCCAGATCAACAAAGAGTAATTATTTTAGCTATTATATTCCAAACATCACATGGGGCATACTTATGATAGATTACTATTATTTTTATCTACAATTGAAATGTAACACGGAGCAATTCTAGAAGGAGTTATATCATAGCAATATGATTCAATTCTGTGAACTCCTGTGTTATAGGCTACAAATTACATATGGTCCATTAGAAAAAAGATTTTTAATAATCTGTCAGTTGATAACTTGATTATGCCCTCCTAAAATTACTTTAAAAGTGAAAATTGGCCCTGGCTGGTGTGGCTCAGTGGATTGAGCGCCGGCCTGCAAACCAAAGAGTCACTGGTTTGATTCCCAGTCATGGCTCATGCCTGGGTTGCGGGCCAGGTTGCCAGTAGGGGGCTCATGGGAGGCAACCACATATTGATATTTCTCTTTCTCCCTCCTTTCCCCTCTCTCTAGAAATAAATAAATAAAATCTTTTTTTTTAAGTGAAAATTGGAAGCTACCTGATGTGTAAAAAATGATTTATCACTAATTTATTAGAGTCACTTTCTAACGCTTACATTAATACTTTGGATTGTCGCTTCGCTTTTTCTTTCTAGGGAAGACACTCTGCTCAGGTACTGGGTGGCGAGAAGTGCACCTTTCTTTAGCAAAGTAAGAGGATGATTGTGACCAAGGAAATTAACCACAAGTATCAGGTCCTTGTGGAAGCTGAGAATCTCGACACTTCTTTAAAACCTTCCACACCCTGTCAAGCACCCACCTAAAAGTTTCCATGGACTCCGTGTCTTCGGGCACTTGGGTGCTATAACACACCCCTATAGACTGGAGCCTTAGAAGCAACAAATATTTCCCCCTCACAGTTCTGAAGTCCAACATCCAAGCACCCACAGATTCAGTGTCCGGGGAGAGCCTGCTTCTGGGCTCCTAGC
>VMDR010025351.1:0-14544 GCA_007922815.1 Macrotus californicus | reverse complement strand
CCTTTCATGACTTGGAATACTTCTTTCCAGCCCCTTCTTGCCTGCAAGGTTTCTTTTGAGAAATCAGCTGGCAGTGTTATGGGAACTCATTTGTAGATAACTGCCTCCTTTCTTCTGCTGCTTTTAAGATTCTCTCTTTATCTTTCATCTTGGGTAATGTAATTATGATGTGTCTTGGTGTGTGCTTCCTTGGGTCCAACTTTCTTGGGACTCTCTGAGCTTCCTGGACCCCCTGGAAGTCTATTTTCTTTGCCAGATTGGGGAAGTTCTCCTTCACTATTTTTTTCAAATAAGTTTTCAATGTCTTGCTCTCCTCTTCTTCTGGCATCCCTATAATTCAGATGTTGGGGCTTATTTCCTTCATCACTTCAGTAGTTTCTGCTGAGTAGGCAGGCATGAAAAACTTTGCTTTAAGGCAATGAGTCTCACCTCTAGTTGCATATTGGTGTTACCTGGGTTCTGACTCTCAAACAGCGTAATATGAATCTCCATGGACAAACATGAGCATCTACACATTTCTCTCTCTCTCTCTCTCTGTCTATAGATAGATAGATAGATAGATATAGATATAGATATACAGGGTGGGACAAAAATAGGTTTACAGTTGTGAGTGTGCAAAATAGTTTACTCTTATATTATTATTTATTAATTACTGTGTTATTTTTCCATATGAACAACTGTAAACCTACTTTGCCCCACCCTATGTGTATGTGTGTGTGTATACACATATATACTTTAACATATATATACGAATGAGGAACATGTTTATTTCACTTAAATTCTTAAAAATATTTTTTGGCAGTTGTCACATAAAACACATGTGACATTTTATGCATGCATTAAATATACAAAAAATACATTAAAAAAATCTCATTAATAATAAATGAAAAGCATGAAAAAAACAGACCCAATATGTTAAGATTTTATTTACAAAGATTGTAGCACAGCAAGTGAAAACACTGCTATGATTGGTGTAACTGGTAGCCACTGATGGTTGACTCACCAGTCATAGCTCTTCACGCTGCAGCAAGAGTCTTACATAAAAACCCAGTAACACTTACCTGCAGCTTCATTGGGCTGAGGTCGCCAAGCTTGGTGCTGGGTTTCCAAAAAGGACTGAATGGAGGAAATCAGAATGTCACACGAACTGTTCTTTGGCTCTTTGGATGGGTGGGTGTCCTGGGGTTTGTATCACAGCTACTTTTGAACACATATACATTTCATTTTTTATTGTATTTTTCCATTACCATTGGTTCCTTTATACCCTCTTCCACCTCCACCCACCCCTGTAGTCACTGCACTGTTGCCATGTCCACAAGTTCTTTTTTTTAAATTTTTTTGCTCAATCCCTCCACTCCACCCTCCTGGAGCTGTCAGCCTGCTCTCTATCTATGAATCTGTCTCTATTTTGCTTGTTCTGTTTTTCCATTAGATGCCACATATGAGTGAAATCACATGGTATTTGTCTTTCTCTGATTGGTTTATTTTACTTAACAAAATGTTCCCCAGGTCCATCCAAGCTGTCACAAAGGGTAAAACTTTCTTCTTTTTTACAGCTGAGTAGTATTTTATTGTGTAAATGTACCACAGCTGTTTTATTCTCCGATCTACTGATGGACACTTGGGTTGCTTCCAAATCTTGGCTATCGTGAATAACGATGCAATAAACATAGGGGTGCATATATCCTTTTGAATTACTATTTTGGGTTTGTTTGGATAAATTCCCAGAAGTGCAATTGCTGGGTCAAAATGCAATTCCATTTTTAGTTTTTTAAGGTAACTCCATACTGCTTTCCACAGTGGCTGCACCAGTCTGCATTCCCGCCAACAGTGCACTAGGGTTCCCCTTTCTCCACAACCTCGCCAGCACTTGTTTTATTAAGGATGGCCATTCTGATAGGTATGAGGTGATTCCTCATTGTTTTTAATTTGCATTTTTCTGATGATTAGTGATATTGAACATCTTTTCATATGTCTATTGGCCATGTGTATATCCTCTTTGTAGAAGTGTCTATTCAGGTCCTTTGCCCATTTCTTTTTTTAAGGGAGAGAGGGGAAGGGAAGGAGAAACAGTGAGAGAAACATTGATCAGTTTCCTCTCGCAAGTGCGCCAACCAGGGACTAAGCCCACAACCTAGGCATGTGCCACAACCAGGAATCAAACTGGTGACCTTTCACTTTTTGGGATGACACCCAAACAACTCAGCAATACCAGTGAGGGCTCCCATTTTTTAACTGAATTGTTTGTTTTTTGGTATTGAGTTTTATAAGTCCTTTATACATTTTGGATATTAACCCCTTATCAGATGTGTCGATGAAAATGTTCTGCCATTCTGTGGGTAGTCTTTTCATTTTATTGATGGTTTCTTTTGCTGTGTGAAAACTTTTTAATTTGATGTAGTCCCATTTGTTTATTTTTTCTGTTTCCCTTGCCTAAGGAGGTAGATTAGAAAAGATATTGCTATGAAAAATGTCCGAGATTTTACTGACTATGTCTTCTTCTTGGATTTTTATGGTTTTGAGTCTAACATTTAAATCTTTAATTGATTTTGAGTTTATTCTTGTGTGTGGCCTAAGAAGGTGGTCTAGTTTCTTTTTATTGCACTTATCTGTCCAATTTTCCCAACACCATTTACTGAATAAACTATCTTAAGCCCATTATATGTTTCTGCCTCCTCTGTCAAAAATTAGTTGACTATAAATGTGTGGGTTTATTTCTGGGCTCTCTGTTACATCCCATTGTTCTATACATCTGTTTTTATGCCAATGCCATGCTGTTTTGATTACTGTGGGCTTATAGTATAGTTTGATATTAGGCAGCATGATTCCTCCAACTTTGTTCTTATTTCTCAAGATCACTGTCCCTCTTCAGGGTCTTTTGTGGTTCCATATAAATTTTTGAAATATTTGTTCTAGTTCTGTAAACTATGTCATTAGTATCGTGATAGGAGTTGTGTTGAATCTCTAGATTGCTTTGGGTAGTATGGACATTTTAATGATGTTAATTCTTTCTATCCATGAAGATGGTATGTGCTTCCACTTTTTTGTATCTTCTTCAGTTTCTTTCTTCTGTGTCTTATAATTTTCTTTCCTTTAAAAAAATCTTTTAAACTTATTTTATTTATTTATTTTTAGAGAGAAGGGAAAGGAGGGAGAGGAGGGAGAGAAACATTAGTCTGTAGCTTCCTCTTGTATACCCTCAACTGGGGATCTGCCTTGCAACCCAGGCCTGTGCCCTGACTGGGAATCAAACTGGTAACCTTTGGTTTGCAGGCCAGCACTCTATCCACTGAGACACACCAGCCAGGGCTGTGTCTCATAATTTTCTGAGTATAGGTCTTTTACGTTCTTGGTTAAATTTATTCCTTAGTATTTCATTCTTTTTGAAGCATGTGAGTGGGGTTGTTTTCTTAATTTCCATTTCTAATAGTTCATTATTGGCATATAAAAATATAAAAAAATGAGCTACCAAATCTATAAAAGCAGTCCAACCCATACTGAACAGTTCTTTACTTGCAGATTATTTGGTATCTTAATCATCTTCTTCATCATCTGTTTCTCTCTTCCTCTTTTTACCTTTCTCAGTTTCCTCCTCTTCATCTTCATCCTCATCATCTTCACCTTCACCAGCTTTTCCATCATGTCCAAATTCTTCTTCCTCCTCATTGACTTCATCCTCATCGTCTTTCTCTTCTACATCTTTGTCTTCATCTTCTTCATCATCGAACTCTTCCTTCCCACCATCCTCAGCCTCCCCGTTCTCTTCATCTTCTCCTTCTTCATCCTGCTCTTCTTCATCCTCACCATGTGTTCAGCATCTGAGTCAAGGGCTTCTTGCTGCTCTCAGGTATAGTGCCCAGGGAGGCCAGCTGGGGCAGGAGCTGGAAGACTCTCTGGGTGGTCATCCAGGTTAGTAACCTCACAGGTAAACAGATTCAGGCTTTTCAGAAATGTCAGCTTTTTCAATCGTTCCAAGGTGCTAATATCTTTCAGTTTATTTCCACTTAAGTTTAGATTTGAAAGGTTTGTTTGTTTGTTTGTTTGCTTGTTTGTTTTTGCTACATGTCCAGACCTCCATAGTCTATTGCCACTGAGCTAAAGCTCTTTCAATTTAGGTAGTTTGGGGAGATTTGAACCTGAAACAAGCCTACATTGATTAAACTGAATAACTTTAAGTCCACACACTCAGCTGTAAGTCCTCAATTTTCCCCTCACTTCTTTTGCAATTGTCTAGAACAAGTTCTTGAACCTGAGAAGGGGGTCTGGCAGAGGCATGGCCAACCCACATGGGGATGGGGAACCGTGGCTCCAGCCCTGTCGGGGAAAGCCACTCTAGTTCTCCCACGTGCCTACATTTTTAATTCCTCAGCCAATCCCAATGTGCAGTCTGGCTGAAGGACCGCCGTTTCAGAGGAAAGAAAGTTTGGTCAGTGTTAGCAGCCCCGTGAATTTTAACTGAAGTTAAATGTCTCAACTTTGCCTTCTAAGGATTGATCTGCTTCCGATTGTGATTATATTTCATGTGGATGAAATATAGGATACTCAGTTAAATTAGAATTTTACATAATCAATCTGAATAATCAATATAAATTGTTTATTGTTTATCGATCTGATAATCAATAATTAGAGAAAATTTTGTCCCAAATATTGCAGGAGACATGCTTATCCTAAACATTATTGGTTGTTTTTCTGAAATGCAAATTTAGTTGAGTGCCTTGTGTTTTTTATGTTAAATCTGGCTGACTTACTGTGTTATACTGTAGGATACTCTGATTTTCTGAAGCGTTCCCCTGCTGTTGCTGTGTGTCAGTCTCTTATTTGTAGGAGACTTCAGCCTCAGATTCTCTCTGCCCGGGAGAGAAAACGGCAGCCATCAGCCTTCTGAAATAAGTGCACAAAGGAAATTGGCAATACTCCGTCAGCTCTTGGTGGCCCTTTGGCCCACCCTAACTTCTATTATGGGGAGCTTTTAGGTCCTAATGGCCGCAAAGCATGTGATAGCCTCTTTAGACATAGAGAGAGAAGCTTCTAGCACTTCAATACGACCTGAACTGCATACTCTGCAGTAGGCTTCTGTTCAGAGAGTACTCACTTGTGCCCCCGTCAGCTGTGCATAGGCAAGGAAGGGAGAATAGCACCCATTATCTTGAAGAAAACAAAAAGATACAACAGGCATCTTGTTGCGTTTTTTTAGTGCGTATGTGTGTGTTTAGAAAATGCTATTTCTCCCTTTAGTAGTCAGACTAGTGAGGGTGAGCTAATTTGTACAAGCTGCCCAGTGAGGGTTTCTTGTACGTAAACACGTTTTGACCACAGGTTCAGTTGCTCCTTGAAACTTGAACTTCAGTGCAACTAGTGAGATCAATTGGCATGGTCCTGCCTATGGCATTATGGTAGGAAAGAACCCCCAGGAATCCAAAAAGGACCTACCAGAAAGGAAACAGGTTGGTTGTTCAGAACCAATAAGGGGTTAGAAGCCCCACTGGATTGAAAGATCCCCTCCTCGCCATCCACCCCTACCACATACGCACTCCCAGTGTGCTCTGAGGAACAACATCAAAGCACATAGGTGAGAATCTGGAGGAAATGAAGCTTTAGGGCCCCAGCATGGGACCGCACTGTAACTTGGACAGGAATCTGAACCAGTAAGAGCATCCCAACAGACCACCTGAACCAACCTTGTAGGATTGGCTTTCAATACTGACATCTTGTGGCAGCATCTGGCAATGACAGCAGAGAGCTGAGATTGTTCTTTGTCCACCCGGTGCCAGGAAGCAGGACTGAAAGAGGAAGGCTCTTGGGCAGCGCAGGGGAGGAGAGAGAATTCAGGAGGGACAGCCTGGAACTCCTGTACATAGGGTAGGAGGGTGTGGAGGCAATTATGAGGTGGCTGTCCTGACTTCACATCAGTGTTTTGCCCCTTTCTGTGAGAAGTTGGCAAATTACTGCATCTTTTTTTGCCTCTGTTTCTTTATCGGCAGAATGATAATAACAATAGTACTCAACCCCTAAGGTTGTTGTGAAGATTAGGTGAGTTCATGCTTGTTATAATAGTGCCTGGCGCATAGTATGTGCTCAGTACGTGCTGGGGGCTGATGCTCTAGAACAGATAAAATGAGATGAGGCTCTACTGGCACTCAGGTTATGCCTCGACAAGCTCCGAGGCAGGTATCACGATTCTCATTCTGCAAACGACGTGACTGAGTTTCACAGAATGGAAGTGACTTGCTCCACGCAGACAGATGTGATTTGAAATCTGGTCTTCTGATCTGACTTGCATTTCCTGGAAGCTTGAAATTAGCTAACCTAAAACCTGGGTCTCGGTGATTCTTCAGCCAAGATCAGAGACAGACGCAAAGTTATTTTTATGGCAAATAAATCTGAAGCTGCACTTTACCCCACAGGAGAAGAAAAGCCCTGCCCTGGCTGGTTGGCTCCGTTAGTTGGAGCATCAGCCCATACACTAAATGGTTGCGGGTTCAATCCCTGGATGGGGCACATACAGGAGGCAACCGATCAGTTTCTCTCTCACATTAATGTTTCTCCCTCTCTTTTTCTCTCCCCCACCCTCTCTCTCTCATCAATAAAACATATCCTCTTGGGTGAGGATTTTTAAAAAGCCCTATTTATATCATCTCTGATTTTTTCCCCTTAAATCCATTGTTTCTTTTCCATCTTCAGTGTCTCTGCCTCGGTTTAACCCTCAATGCTTGCCTGGACTCTAACTGATCCTTTTTGCTGCCGACCTCCCCTCCATGTATCTAGAAGGGCGATCTTTCTAAACTGTACCCCCACCTTGAGCCTTCAGTGTCTCCTCTTCTCCTGTGAGACTGTCCAGGCTCTTTAGCTGTGTACCTCCAGTCCGCAGTCTCCTGCTGAGCTGCTTTTCCTGCTACTGTACCAAGAGCTAGGTTCTCTTTCTTTCCGTTCCCGAAGCATTTGGACCCTTCTGTGTTGTGGTGTAACTTGTTAACACTCATTCATTCCAGGAGACTGAATTCACTGGAGGCAGAGATTGTATCTAATTTGCTGAGGCCCCCTTAGTGACTAGCATGGCACCAGGCTAGGAAGTGTTGATGAAAGGGACAGATCACCCTTGGGGCTCATTTAGGATACAGAGGGGGACACTCCTCAAGTTTAGGGTCAAATGCAATTCCTCATTGGATCATAGGTAGTGTGAAACAGAAGGGGAGAAAATAAATGGCCCATTATACACTATACTGATGTGTCAATTCTCTATCTTTTAAGAAACCCAAACATTGCAAATAAATATTATTGCCAGAATTTACTGAGGTACTTAGTGGCGATATGGGTGAGCCACAGCTCAGACAGGTTCCAAGTGGCAGATCAGAAGCCAGAATACTGAGCTACTCTGAAGATTTATATGGGCATGTTGGGGGCATCACCAGCAATGCACCAATTCTTCTGGTTGATGGTGGTACAGCAGAGAGGTTAGACAATGCTAGCCAGACTATCTCGATTTAATTCTAGCTTAGCTGCATTACCTGTGTGACCTTGACCAACCTCTGCAGCCTCTCTGTGATAGAGTTTACTCATATCTAAGTTGGGATAGAAATGGCATCACTCACAGTGTTGTCGTACAGGGTTAATACCTACAGAGTGCTGAGAGCAGTGTCCGGCAAGCTGTAAGTGCTATGCGTGTGTTAGCTCTTGTTATTACCAAGCAGAAAGCACAGTCCTATTCTGGAAACCGACCGCCATAAAATCAGGTGCTCCAGAGGACAAGGGTCTTCTTTCTCTTCACCCACCCAGATGCCCCACACCCATGTACATCATCCCTACAGTTCTTTTGAACACATTAGGAGTAGCCCTGGCTCTGAAAAGAGCAGTCCTCCTTTCCTTTTCCTGTAGAGCAGGTAAACGAGCCATATTTTCTGTCAGAGTAATTGAATCTGGACCATCTGACCAATAAATCACCATAATGCATTTGGCCCCAGTGCCCTGTCTCCCCTGTCTTACCTCTTGGCACTGCAAGTTTAAAAACAAAAGCTTTCTGAGCTTTGAGTTATGTCTACTTGCTATTTCTGTTGCTCAGCTGTACTGAAGAATGTTTCATCTCAGGCTGTTTCATTGTAGGCACTGAAGGTTTTTTCCCTGATATATTGCTTAAATTGCATCAATTGCTTAATGATATATAGAGTGCATTTCCTAGCACTTTTCCATTAGTGTCTCCTGAGTGAACTAGCTCAGGAGCAAAATGTGTTCTATTTTCTCTTTCTATGCCTTGCCTTACCCACCTCTGATTCTGATGCTATAATAGGGAAAACACTGGGTTTCATGGCAGGACAGAAACTGGGCTCTGGGTCCTGATTTTTTCTTTCTTTTTATTTAAAAAAAAGATTTATTTATTTGCTTATTTTTAGAGAGAGGGGAAAGGAGGGAGAAAGAGAGGGAGAGAAACATCAATGTGCCAGGGAAAACACCAATCAATTGGCTTTAGCTAGTCCCAAACCAGGGACCTGGCCTGCAACCCAGGCATGAGCCCCCACCAGAAATCAAACCAGTGACTTCAGTCAGCAGAGAGATGTCCAACCCACTGAGCCACACCAGTCAGGGCTGGATCCCAATATTCCTTTAAAATTGTTTTTATTGTACTTTTTCCATTACTATTTAACCCTCTATACACCCCTCCCCCTGCAATTACCACCCTGTTGTCCAAGTCCATGAATCCTTTTGCCTTTTGCTCAATACCCTCATCCCCTAACCTCCCCCCTAAACAATAGTTGTCAGCCTGCTCTTTATCTATGAATCTGTCTCTATTTTACTTATTAGTTAAGTTTGCTCATTAGATTCCACATGTGAGTGAAATTCGTATGGTATTTGTCTTTCTCTGGCTGGCTTATTTCACTTAGTATAAAGTTCTCCACGTCAATCCATGCTGTTGCAAAGGGTAAAACTTTATTCTTTTTTATGACCGAGTAGTATTCCATTGTGTAAATATATCATAATTGTTTTACCCACTCATCTGCTGATGGACACTTGGGCTGCTTCCATATCTTGGTGATTGTAAATAACACTGCAATGAACATAGAGGTGCTTATGTTCTAAAAAGTTTTGCACAGCAAGGGAGAGCATCAACAAAATAAAAAGACAACCCACAGAATGGGAGAACATATTCGCCAATACATCTGATAAGGGGTTAATTAATATCCAACTTAAAAAGCTCAACACCCCAAAAACAAACAATCCAATTAAAAAATGGGCAAAGAACCTGAATAAACACTTCTACAAAGAGGACATACAGATGGCCAATAGACATATGAAAAGATGCTCAACATCAGGAATCATCAGGGAAATGCAAATTAAAAACACAATGAGATATCGCCTCACACTGGTCAGAATGGCTATCATCAATAAATTAACCATTTCTGTTCAGGTTGTGGAGAAAAGGTAACTGTTTTGCACTGTTGGTGGGAATGCAGACTGGTGCAACCACTGTGGAAAACAGTGTGGAGATAGCTCAAAAAATTAAAAATGGATGTGCCTTTTGACCCAGTGATCCCACTTTTGAGAATATATCCAAAGAAACCCAAAACACTAATCTGATTTTCATCTACCAACTGCATGAACTTGAACATTCCTTTTATCTTTTGGGGCCCAGGGTCTTCCATGAAAGCAGATGTCTTATTGCTAAGGATACTTTCAGCTCAAGATTCTTTGATGCTTCAGCTCTTCTCCCCACTCTCAACTCAGAGCTGAGTATTCATAAGCCTCTTAGAGGGGGTGGCAGGGAGAGCCCCCACTTGCTGCAGGAGAGGGAGACTCAAGAGTGCCAGGTAGAGATATGATGCCAGATTGCTCAACCTCCCAAGATGGGCTCTGCTGATGCAAAGGATCCAAGTATTCCTAATGGGATAGATAACGATCACTTCTTGTGTATCCGATTTGGGATCTGGAGATCTTAGCGGGTTGCCAGTTAATCAATATTTCAGTGAGACTAATGGCAGCTCCTGCACTGCTGTGATGTGTAGCATAGGGTTGGGTGCACTGCAAATGTTCACTAAATATGTTTGAATAACGTGATAAATCAGTGGTAGGATATGGCATCTGAGAAACCTAATGCCACTTAGGCTGCTTTAACAGAAGCATGTTACTAGAATGAGGGAGGTGATGGCCTCACTGTCGTATGCTATAGAAACCTCATCTAGAATTAAGTTTCACATTAATTACCCACTAAGGCTCCATGAGAGTTGGGACAGTGCCTTTTTTTTTTTGCTACTGTATTACCAGTAAAAGCATTGCCAGATAACAGGCTTGCAATAAACATGTTGCCTGCCTGAAAGAGGGAGATCTTTTTCTCCTCCAAGATTGCAAGAAGGGCCACCAGTACACCTCGTGAAGAGTAGCAGATGTAACTAGGGGATATTTATTGCACCAACCCAGTGAAGCCTGAGAGTCTTCCCCAAATATTTGAATAATGCATACTATTTAAAAAAAAACGTAATTCAACCAAGTAAGTTTTTAAGACCTTATTCACTTATGCAATGATTCATATATCAGACAACATGCCATCTAACTAATAGAAAGGAGTTCCCAAGAGCTGTACAAAATAAGAAGACTATTAAAGGTAGAAGAGGGCAGGGTGAGGAAGTTACTAGCACAGACTGGATTGTTTCAGGCAAGGTTATCTTCTTGTGGTGAACAGCAATGGTCTACCTGGCAGATAACCTCAGTAGTGGCGACCAGGTAATTTGAGACTGAGTGGTTAAAACTCTCCTCCTGCAAGAGGTTGAAACTGTAATTAAGTAAAGTTTTTAGTCTTGGTTTGGTGATATGGGCCTAGCCCAGTGACTCCATTATGGGCCTGTTGTCACTTTTTTAAACAGTGTCTGTGTTTTCTCCTGCCTAACTGCCATCCATCCCCGCTTTTAGTCACAGTACCTTCATTTGTTTTGGAAACCCCATGCAATACAGCTCTGTGGGACTTGCTGATCCCACGCAGTGCAGTCTTGCTGGGACTATTTCTCAAGGTGCCTTAGGCTGCCTGGCTAAGAGTGGGAGATGAACCAAGCTAGCTTTCTCTAGATTGGTGGCCCTCAAAGTATGGTCAACACTATACTTTGCACAAGCAACACCAGCATTGCCCGAGAACCTGTTGGAAATGTAAAACTCTGTAGTCCCACTTCAGAATCAGGAATTTGGGTGTGGGCCTGTCGTGGTCTCATCCAGCAGGACCGCATGTTGTTGTGGAATGCTTGTCCTATATCCCCGGACAAATGATGAACAAATTCACACGGACTAAAGGAATCCAGTGGAGAAAAAGGGATGTGTGGCTGATCTCTCAATGATCAAGAGAGAGGGCCCCTGATCCCTTGCCTTGACAGGCTTTTATTGAAACTCCAGGTCCATTACATTCAGGGTAGTCCTCGTTTACTATGCATAGGTTTGTTTTAGGTGGTTAACTATTATAGATAGCAAAGAAAAGAATGCTGCTAATCACTTCAAAGATAAAATACAAAGTGGAGAGGTGGCTTAGCTGGTTATACATGTACTTTGGAAGTCTGGCCCAAATCAAAGTAAACTTCTGCTGTCTCCATCCCAGGTGAGGAAGTTTTTTTTTGTAAGAGCAAGTTTCAAAGTGGCCTAGGAATAATGCATGTCTGATTCCCCACGGGAGAACTATTCATGGATGTTCCCTGCATGCCACGCGCATCTGGTCTGCATTCAGAACCAGAGCTGAGCCATGAGTTTACATCACACACGAATAGGTTCCCTATATGGGCTCCAGCAATCTGCGTTTTAGAAAGCCTTCCAGAGCATTCTGATGTTAAAGGGTATCTCAGCATTAGCTGAGAGTTTGACTTGATTTTACCAAAATGTTGGGAACAATTGACACCCAACTGTCTGCTGGCAGAGGTAGGGGTGTGAAGGGTGCAGGAAGGGGGATGTGACCCTTCAAGAGACCACCCAGGGGTTCTTGGAACCAAGATCTCTGGATCCAAGTCTCCAGTTTTTCTTCAATTCAGTGAGCTTCTCCATCTTCTCCAAATAAATGAACAGATCCAAGATGGAAGCTACACTAACCTCTCAAGACCAATCTGGAATTACAACTGAATTGTAGAGAAATCATCCTGAATAGCCAACTGAACACTAGCTGGAGAGAAGCTCTATAACGAAGCACAGACAGGAGAAACTACTTCACCACAACAAGACTGGCAGGGAGTATGGAGGAGGCATGAGATGGCTCGTGAGACACCCACAGGTGGCAGCTGAAATATTCTGGAGGGATATTTCAGTGGCTGGGGGCTTTCTCCTGAGAAGTATAAGGTCTAAATCCCAAGCTGGGCTCCCCACCTGTAGCACCAAAGCCAGAAAGGAACGCAGATAACATCCAGCTGTGAAAAGCAGTGCAGTTTCTGTTGGCCAGGGAGAGACGGGTGGAGACAGTGAGCCTCTTAAAGAACCAAACACACAAAATTTCATTTGCAGCCAGTTACTTTGGGCTCCAGCAGAGGGAGGGCAGAGTGTACCAGAGATGCTTGAGGAGAGTCTGGGGTTGGTGGCTGTGGGGAGAGAGCTGAAGGAACAGCCACCAGAATCCCCATGCTGAATCAATCCCCATAATGCAAGAGGCATCTTTCTCAAGCAGATCTCCCCTCTCCAAGTGGCATCAGCCTGAGGGGAAGAAATAGCTCCACTTGCAGGAATTACTCTGCTCTACCTTGTGGAGCTTAAGCTGTGGGCTACTGATTACAGCTTAAGGCTATGTCATTGATTACTTTAACAACTAAGGTGGAAAATACAAAGAAGCAGCCCCCAAATGAAAGAATAAGAGAATTCTCCAGAAGAAAAAAGAGAGGAAATGGAGGCAAACAACTTATCAGATAGAGAGTTTAGAGTAATGATTATAAGGATACTCAGCAGCATGAAAAAAGACATAGAAACCATAAAAAAGGACCAGTCAGAAATAAAGAATGCAATATCTGAAATAAATAATACACTGGAAGGAATAAACAGTAGGTTAGATGAAGCAGGGGATCGCATCAGTGATTTGGAAGACAAGGTAGAAAAAAACACCTAGGCAGAGTAGCAAAAAGAAAAAAGAATTTTAAAAAATGAGGACAGCTTAAGAAACATTTTAGACAACATGAAATGTAACCACATCTGCATCATGGGAATACCAGAAGAAGAAGAGAGCAAGCAAGGGGTCAAGAACCTATTTTAAGAGATAATGACTGAAAACTTCCCTAATCTGGTGAAGGAAAAAGACACACAAGTCCAAGAAGCTCAGAGAGTCCCAAACAAGTTGTATCCAAAGAGGCCTACATTGAGACACATCAAAATTAAAATGACAAGACTTAAAGACAAGGAGAGAATCCTAAAAGCTGCAAGAGAAAAGCCAGGTAGTAACCTATAAGGGAGCACCAATTAGACTGTCATCTGATTTCTTCAATAGAAACATTTCAGGCCAGAAGGGAGTTTCGTGAAATATTCAAGGTGATGAAAAGCAAGGACCTACAACTAATGCTACTTTACTCAGCAAAGCTATCATTTAAAATCGAAAGAGAAATAAGGAGCTTCCCAGACAAGAAAAAGCTAAAGGAGTTGGTTAACACCAAATCAGCACTGCAACAAATATTTTAAGAAGAAAAAGAGAAAGAGAAAGAAAAAGAAATAGAAGAAAATAGTCTAACAATAAAATGGTATTAAATACATATCTATCAGTAGTCACCTTAAATGTAAATGGCTTAAATGCGCCAAGCAAAAGCCATGGGGTAGCTGAATGGATAAGAAACCAAGACCCATATATATGTTTCTTCCAAAAGACCCATCTGAGATAGAAAGATACACAAGACTAAAAGTAAAGGGATGGAAAAAGATACTTCATACAAATGGAAAGGGAAGAAATGCTGGGGTAGTAGTACTTATATCTGACAAAACAGACTTTAAGACCAAGGTTATAGTAAGAGAAAGAAGGACACTACATAATGATAAAGGGAACAATCCAACAAGAGGATAGAACCCTAGTCAACATCTATGCACCAAACATAGGAGCACCTAAATATGTGAAGCAAATCTTGAAGGACATAAAGGGACAGATCAACAGAAATATAATCATAGTCAGGGATTTTAACACCCCATTGACTTCCATGGACAGGCCTTCCAGATAGAAAATCAACAAAGAGACAGCGGCCTTAAACAACACAATAGCTCAAAAGGATGTAATTGATCTCTTCAGAGCATTTCACTCTAAAGCAGAATATACATATTTTTCAAGTGCACATGGAACATCTTCTAGGAGAGACCACACATTAGGACAGAAGACAATTCTCAATAAATTTAAGAAGATTGAAACCATATAAGCATCTTTTCTGACAATAATGTTATGAAACTAGAAATCAATCACAAGAACATAAAAACATACAATGACATGGAAGCTAAAGAACATGTTATTTAACAATGAATAGGTCAAAAACAAGATCAAGGAAGAAATCAAAAGACACCTTGAAACAAATGAAAATGAGGACACAACAACCTAAAATCTGTGGGGCAGATTAGAGAAAGCAATCCTAAGAGGGAAAT
>VMDR010025350.1:0-14543 GCA_007922815.1 Macrotus californicus | reverse complement strand
AGCTGTGAAGATGGAAATAAAAACTGAACTCCATTTTGTTTGGTAAATCTTCTGAAAGAGTTCCAAATCTGAACAGTTTTAAATTAAATACCTACCGCAGGTAATTTCATATGTAGAATTTGATAAAAGATTTAAAGATATATTCTAAAAAAAATAACTCAGAAACAGGAAAATATATTTCCAATTACGTGTGTTGAAAGTGTTGGCCCAAGGTTAAGTGTAACTTCCAAACTAGTATTAAAGGAGTCAGGAAAGTGTGACTATTCTGTAGATCAGAGGTGAGGGCGTGGCTGGTGGATAGAAAATGAGAAACTGGGCAGTCATTAGAGTGTAGGAGTATCCACCATGTACTAAAAAAGGTCAAATACAGGTCAAGTCCTCATTCAGCTGCAGCACACATATGTTCCATTGAAGACATTCCTTACAATGAGCGGGTGAGAATGGCACCCCAAAACCCCAAGTAGATGTGGGAATCTCAAAAAATGTTGTTAGTAAGAAAGAGTGGTCAGCTTTCATACCTGAAGACTTACGTGATCCTTGAAAGGAGAGAGACTATAAAGGTGTCAACAAATATTCCCGGAATTATACTAGAAACCAGAGAGAAACTTTATTCAAGTGAACAGTTTGCAAAGCTGAGAGATGCAGCCTCCAGCAGAAACCTAGTGTGCTCCATGGAGAAATAGGAGAGGCCTCTGTTCACAGAGAAACATTCAGCCCATGGTTCCCACTTGGGTCTGTTTCGTACAAATGAGGCTTCCTAATTGCACAGTTCCCATTGGTCAGTAGAGATGCAAATGAGGTTTCCAGATTTTGCGGTTTTGATTGTTTGGGGCCAGGTAATGGTTTACTTTCTGGATGGTAGCGTGGTGACCAGACAAGAAACTTCCCTGTAGCTGTGGACTCAGATGGGCTAGGCAGGCAGGATGGCACAGGAGGCCAGAAGTTCAGTTTGTGTTTCTTCCCGAGGTGCCAGCTTCATGAGAATCCCCTTCAGCAAACTGCGCTAGGCTCTAGTTTAAATCTAGATCCATGTAACCAAAAAGGATTCTGTCTTGACAGGTAACTGATCTCCCTTCTCAGGGTTCACACAGGAAACTAGTGCCCAGCGTATGCTATTTACCTTTTGAGACCTTTTCATGCCTTAGAGGGCAAACTTCTGTCCATGTTGCTGTGAAACTATAATCCCTCTAACCCTTTTTTAAAAAAAAATTTAGAACTCTATACATCCTTTCATGATTTCTCAGCATCACAGTCTCAGATGCCAAAGCAATGTGGCAGAAATTAAGACAAAGGATTGCTTTCGCTGCTATTATGCTAATGGTTCTGTCTTTCAAGTGTTACCAAGTAGACAAGCACTTTAACAGTAAAGAAAAAATGACGTACATTATTCAAGTCCCAGTTTGGAACCACTGGCACCTGCCTCTGCTTTCTGTCCTTGGAGTGTTTCTGCTTGTTTGAAAATAATGCATCTGGTATGATAGAAAAAAGGAGTGAAAACGAATCTGAAGTGGTGCTATAGTTGCTAAGGAAATTTTATTCACAAAACAAATCCACCAACTCTAAGACATCTGATTTGTGGTCTCAAATCTATCCTAAGTCATGTATACTTTTATTGGAGTTGAAAAGCTTTTAAGAGATGTTAAGGGGAAAAAAGCTAAAACTTAGGTGTTCAAACATCATTCTGAGATTATGACTTAAATTCATCTTAGGAAATTTTATTTTCAATTTGTAGCAGAGTGTGGAATAGATAGATTACTTGTCAATATTCTTTAATAGACCAAAAAAGGCTAGGTGGGTACAAATATGGAACTGGCAGTGCAATAAAAATGCGAAAGAAAGAAGGAACTTTTATTTTGTACCACTGCAATTTGTATTCAACAAAATCACTCAGCTTGACAAGCTAGCCTTTCCAAATGCCAAGAACAAATTGTCCAATAACTGTCATTATCCTCTTGCCTAGTTAGATAATCAGTTCTTATTGTAGAAATAGCATCTCAAATTTGACTGAGTGTCTGAATTTGTGGCTTGATGCACATGGTAGTAGTGCAGCATTCCAAGGGTTAATTCTTGAATGGTCTGGTGTATTCAGACTGGAGAGGTCCAGAATTCAAACCTGGTCTTGGTAAAAGTAAGTTTCATGAGAAGCCAGGTAAAAGAATATGAATTAATATGGAAAAATCCTGGGAGATCAGTTATCAAAAACCCATTTTCACTGGTATTGGTTTGGCCTAGATATCTATATATAACAGAGACTCAGCATTTGGTGATTGAATTTTCTGGTTCAATATAACTTTAGATATGGCTAGCAAAACCTTCATTACTGCCTATTATTTCTCTTTTATTAGTAGTTACGTGCATTGGTTCAATGAGGAACATCTCTGTAACAGTAAAAGGTAGAATTGAAAATCACGTTTTTCATCTATATGTGTTCATTGCTGAAGGTTTCCAAATGAGCTTTGTTTTCAGTTAACATTTTACATCTAATATGAGAAGGCACTGTTATTACTCATTGTTGTTGAGATATCTACCCAAGATTCCTTGGTCAGAACAGAAAAGAGCCTCAAGACATTTCTCTCTTAGAATTCCATTATTTTCTTATAACCCTCTCCTATTTTTCCTTGAAAATAACCTACTAACTTTTGTGACTTAACAGAAATTTTCAAAATATGCCCAGGACTGTAAAGCCTGTATTAGCAACATGAAATGCTTTTAGTTCCTTTGTCCTTAACCATCCATCCATCATCCATCCATCCATTGATCCATTGATCGATCGATCCATCCATCCAATATCCATCCATCCACCCATCCACCCATCATCCATCTCCATCCATCCATTCATCCATCATCCATCCATCCATCCATCACTCCATCATCCATCCATCTATTGATCCATCGATCAATCAATCCATCCATCCATTATCTATCCATCCATCATCCATCCATCCATCCATCATCCATTCATCCATCCATCCACCCATCATCCATCCATCATTCCATCATCCATCCATCCATCGATCCATTGATCCATCTATCCATTCATTATCCATCCATCCATCATCCATCTATCCATCCATCCATCCATCCATCCGTCCATCATTGTTTAGATGTATATTGGCAGCTCACTGTGTGTTCAACACTATGCCATTTGCTGATCATTTTTTAAAAAATTGAAAAAGACACAAATCACTGCCATAGAGGATCAACTTCTTTTAAGCTATAAATAAAATAGTTGTAATCCAGCAAACCTTTAACTAGATCAAACTTCATGGAACACAGAGCAGTATATACGTCAGATTCAGGGAGAAATAGAGGCCAAAGCATTTGGGAAAATAGTGAGTTAGCATCTGTTTGACAGCCATTTATTGACCCCTGTTTTGTTTTGGTCAAGGCATTATATTCTATAGGTAAAAATTAAGTTAAAAATAAAATTGACTTGAAAATTTTGTGTTGTTCAAACTTAGGGCACCTCTGGAAGGTATCGTAAGTAGAGAGTAGATTGTATGTAGTATCCTTGTGTGTGGATCTCTAAAATTTCTATCTCAAATAATAAGTGTGGAAAACTATTAAATACACTCCAACTGAAGAATATGGTCCTACCCTTAATTACTGGCTACCCTTCTTTCTTCACAAGTTTCTGGAAACACAAATAGAAAATTCTGTTACAAATGCATCATTATATTTAAAATACATGTATTTTCCAGTGCTCTTTCTGCTTGCTTCTGGGAGGAAGCATCAACTAAATGTTGATGTTTTGATGGTCTTTTAATACATCTTAAGAAAGTACTAGCAATAGCAGTGTCTACAGGTAGGGCCCAGCAAATGGGGAAGGACCGGATGAAGGAGTCAGGAAGGGTGTGGATGTGCAGGGAGGGCAGGCGATGGGGTGGCTTCCCACAGACCTGTTATAGTTTTACTTCTGTACTTGCTTTCTTTCAGGCTCAGTGCATGTAAAATCTTATTTATTTTTTAATACCAACTATTGGATCCATGGACTGAGTTCCACCCCCCAGGATTTCTATAATTTTATTTTGCTCTAACTTTTCAGTTCCAGCTTCACCCCCAAAAGTGTTGCACAGATATTTGATCAGATCTTAATTTGAAGCTCAATGTCTCTGACATTTTTTCAAAGTGCTAAAATCATTAAATTATAAAACTTTTAAGAACAAAAGCCTTGGCATCCAAATGAGAAGGGCACAGGGAGGGCATTTCATGTGCACAGTGTAAAACCACAGAGTGGACATGGGGTTGCCGGATTTTGCAAACACATTGTTTGCTGCATGGGGCATATTTATCCTAAAAATTATTTGTTGTTTTGATAGAATTCAAATTTAGCTGGACATCGTTTATTTTATTTGGCAATCTTAAGTACAGACCTAAATAAAATACAAAAGTAGGACAAGTAGGCCACACATTAATCTCCTGGCTATACAAGAGACTGCCAAAAGGAAAGTTACTGATTGATTAGTATGAGTTTATTCTTAGGTATTGAATTAGATGTCCAGCTAAGACATTCGAATGCACTGAATAGTCACCACATGAGATTAACTATCTTAAGTTGCCTCCAATGACAGAAATGAGGCCTGGGCTTATTCGCAGGAAGCTTTCCATGTGAAACTAGAAAAACCACATCGCTTGCTTGTTTTAAGTAAATAATGTTTGACCCAAACTTTGAAAATGGTAATTCCATTATTAGAAAAAATAGGTATTAGGAAATAAGCTAGAATTGGAATCAGAGGAGAAAAGTCTAGCCAATTTTTATTTTTTCATCCTTCATGTTTTAATTTCTCTACTTTTAAAAATAATTTAGTATACAAATGTAATGAAAAAGATGTAATTACAAAGAAATTACATCCTAAGAATATTTATAAATAAATAACCTCGTTCTAATGGCAATAAAAAATTAAGTACACTATTTTTATCCTTCAGATACTTTGGAATCTAAGTGTGAGTTTGTTAAAAAGTAAAGGATTTGAACCTACATTATCTAGTACTGGAATTATCATTTACTAGTTGGGCAAATTATTCACCTCCTTAGGTTTCAGTTTCTTAACCTGTAGAGTGGGGATAATAATATTACTGAACTCAAAGTTTGTTTTGAATGTTACATGAGTTAGGGCAGTGGTCCCCAACCTTTTTGGCATCAGGGACCATTTTTGTGGAAGGCAATTTTTCTACTGA
Organism: Macrotus californicus; assembly: GCA_007922815.1. NCBI lineage: Eukaryota > Metazoa > Chordata > Mammalia > Chiroptera > Phyllostomidae > Macrotus > Macrotus californicus. The sequence goes on along the minus strand of VMDR010025350.1, from coordinate 9,365 downwards.
CAGGTGTTGGGGAGACAGTTGCTGGATGATTCAAGAGCATCCCAATCAAGTCACCTCCTGCTGGGTGGCCTGGTTCTTAACAGGCCCAGACCTTAAGGATCTATAGCCCAGAAGTTGGGGATCCCTGAGTGAGGGTAAAAATGAGTTAGTATGAAATGTCTGACTCATGTGAAGTGCTATGGAAGCTATTCTTATTAATTTATTAATGTATATAAGACAGGACTCCTTTGTTAAATGGTTTTTTTTCTTTTGTTTTTATTTTTTATCCATTGAGTTAGGGTTTGTCTGATTAAGATACCAAAAGTCACTGCTTGATCATTTCAGAAAGAAACTCAGGTACAAATTGTGCTGATTGGAAAGCCTTAGAAAGAACAAAAAGAATAACTATGATGGCAAAAGTCTCCTTTAAAATATTCTTATCTAGTGCCACTGACGGCTACTTAGCTGCTGGTAGCAACTTCCTATTTCTGGTAGACTTGAAACACAAATAGCCAACTGTCTTAGCTTGGGGTGCTATACCCAAGTACCAGGGGCTGGGTGACTTAAACAGCAGACATTTGTTTCTCCCAATTATGGAGACTGGGGAGTCCAAGATCGAGATGCCAGCAGATTCACATCTTGATACGGTCTCTCTTCCCGGATGACGGATGACATCTCCTGTATCCACACATAGAAAGAGGAAGCACTTGAGTCTCTTCCTTTTCCTTTAAGTGCACCGATACCTCGTGGGGGCTGATGATGCTTCATGAGCTCATATAAACCTAACTATATCCTAAAGCCTCACCTGCTAATACCGCCATATTGGGGATTAAGGCTCCAACTTATGCATTTTGGCGGGACACAAACACCCAGTAATATAAACCAATGCCATTTTGACTGAATATATTCATACTAAACACCCTTACACACTCAGCACTTGGCAGGGATATCAGAGAAGTCCTTCCCTCTCTTAAAAATCTGTTCTGTCTTTATTCATAATCAGCTTCAAGTGCTTTTTTGTTTTGTTTTGCTTTTCCTACCTACCGCCTTCTCAATTATTTTCTTCTCAAAATTAAAAAGGGAAAGGAGGCATGATGATACGCAGAGCAAGACTGGAGGCAGCCTTTGTGTGTTGTAACGAGATTTGGTTCACTGTTGCATTCTTTCCCATTATCACATCAATACCGCCTCCAAAAGACAGCAGATGGCAGAGAGGACAGTGGTGCAGGATTGATATGCAACCCAGCTGTGTGCATGTGCTCTGTCTTCATATGGGGTTCAAGTGAATTCCTGATCAGATTTAAACTTTATAGAAAAATCTGTTTACCTGTGTCCCAGACGCACATAGTATCTATTTATTTTCTCTGAGCACATACATATTTTTTCTTGGTGGTTGTAGGATTTGAAGGCTAATTTAATGAGTAGGTAAGAGAAATGAGTTTAATTTAGATTGAAAGTAAAAATTTGAGAAGATTAATTAGATTCCTCACATGGATGGTAACCTACCAAGATATAAATTATAATGAAATAGATTCACAAAAAAACAAAACGTTTATTACCTTTTATGATTGATTTAAGCGACATCATCAGAAGACCAAATTTAAATCTGTGAGTACACTTCCACTAAGAGCATGCTATTTTTAAAATATTAAAAGTACATTTCCTTTAATTTTAAAGGAAAAAATGATCTCTAAACATTAAATTTTGAATGATCTCTACAAAAGAATCTATAAGAAGTTCATGAAGATGATTTTTTAGCATTACATAATTGAACCTTTAAATGAATTAAAATGCATTTGTGTTACTTATGTCCATGTGTCCTTTATAGTCATAACTAGCACATAACCAAGGGAGAGGGTGGGAGCAAGGGAGGGAGGTGGGATTGGCTGGGGTGGGGGGGAGTGATGGGAGGAAAATGCAGACAACTGTAAATGAACAACAATAAAGTAATTATAAATAAATAAATAAATAAATAAAATGCATTTATGCTTAGTGAATTGAAATGTATAATGGAATAAAAAGTCATTTTTTTTAGTTTTGGGGAAAAAACCTTCTTTTTTCCTGGTTTGATGTGTTATGTTTATTGGATCTATCCTTTAAAGTAAAATACTGAAAGACTAAAAGAATACTGCATTAGAATTAAATATTCAACTGGAATATAATTAGATTGAATTTTCCCCATCATTAAGTATATGGACAAATCAGATGTGCATTTTCACTTCAAAAGTTTATTACAGGGAAAACACATAAATGTAATTATAAACATTCTCATTAATTTATCTTTGATTTCTTGCCTTTCTGTGTACGTGTCCCATTTCACATCTATGTAGATCATTACCTTCAACTCAGTTTCTGTTTTAGGGGATATGGACCACCATTGCCTTTGGAAGGCTTTCTGTCACAGGTGAATATTCATAAAAGGAACATTGATGTTTAGTAACCAAAACCTTTGAAAATAAAAGCAGATAATGAGTTGATCGACTATGTAGGAATCCTTCAGAAGTTACTGATTAAAAGTTGTAATTTATCATTACAAATCACCCTTAAACACACACGGTGGGCCACCTTATGCCAACACTTGGGTGACAACCAACTAAATGGCTAATAACAAGGATGTGGCTTTTTAAATAAAATCTACCAAATATGTTGATTTCCAAGAGGAATATCTAAATGCTTTGGGAAAGTACTCTTTACTTGAGTGCAGAGAGTATGTCTTTACTTTTGCCCTAATATAAGTTAATAAAATGTTGCGACACAGGGTAGGTGCTTATTGAAAGAAAAATTCTCCAGACTCACACACCACACATTATCTGTCCCAACACTGCTATTCAGCTCCTTCCGAGTGTGACTTCAAATGTCTCATTGACCTGAGGGCCCTTCTCATCCCAGCAACAGTTCTTTTAGTCAAAAAAACTTTCGACACATAAAATGGGTTAGCAAAATTAAAATGGTTGTCTGAATAAAATTATAACCTGGTCACACTAATAAAATATGTATATAAACAAGCATATAATTACAAAACATTGCACGTTCTTGGAAAGACAAATGTTAAGTTCTGTAAGAGGATATAATGATATGTATGTCCTGGTACCGCCGATGTGCAGCTTTCAAAACAACCAGAAAAATATTCTCTTCATGCATTGATCCCATGTATGTGAGCAGGAAACTAAAACATGCCTGGTAAAGATGTATGTGTTAAAGAAACCAGTGCTTGACAGGAAAGGGGTAAAAATAGGTCCTATCCATAAGCTATTCTGTAGGGAAAAGACGCTGCAGTATAGAATCAGGTTCAATTCCGAAAACAATAAGCACAGTGGAAATGGTTAACCAGGGAGTAGGGTGGGGTCAATGGATCCAAATCACAAGGGGGAACATCGAGGGCATTCTGATTAAAGGGACTTCATGGGATCCTTGCCAAAGGCAGGTCAGGGAGATCACACATCACCTGAGAGAGAGGAAAGGATGAGAAGCTTGATTAGATTTCGAGGGTGACCAGATATCCAGGACAAGAGACTCTGCTTAACTAATTTAGCAGGATTTTTCTAAAATTGGGGTGTGCGAAGACAGACATGGAATTCCAAAGGCTGAGGCCCAGCTGAGGAAATTTCCAGGGAGACTTTGTTGAACACATCAGCAGTGGCTAATAGGTCTGCTTCCTGGTGGTGGGGGGCGGGGGGGGGGCAGGGAAGGAATGCAGAGTGCTACCTTATCTGCATTTGATAACTTAGATAAGAAAGAAAACAGAAGCAGGTATCACAAAATGTGAACTTTTGTTAAAGGTAGCTAGTAGGTGTCTGCTGTGTTATTTAGGGAATCTTTGAAATAGTGTGTTACATGCAAGCTCCTTTTGAAAAAAAAATGCTATTGAGCTGAACGGTGAAGGATGAGTAGAACCTACTTAGATGAAGGAGAGTTTATGATGGAGAGGGACCACAAAGAGTATCACAGGGGAACGTTCCTCATGCTGAGAAACGGGAGACTATCAGAAATAAGACAAAACAGGTGTGTTTGGAAGCAAAACTATGTGCATGTGTGGATACGAGCACATAGTTATATTTCACTTATAATGTATGTGCTTGTTACTTTCATGAAATTTTTGATAACATTCTCAGATTAAATCATCAAAGAAATGCTCCCTGAAATGTTTACTGGCACAAGAAATCTATATCATTAATTATAAGCCATCTAAATTATGAATTAATCATTTTAAGAGCTCGAATTTAATAAGAACAAACATTTTATTAGTTAGAAAACTGCCAACTCTGCACTTGTGAAAACTGAAGTACAAAAATGAAAGCATTCTGGAAGTTATTTCCTGTAGTTTACAAGCCCTTCATATTGACAAAGTGTTCTTTGTTCTATAATTTTCCACCAGATACGGAATAAGTTTATTGAAGTTTTAGAGTTGTGGTTAGGAGGTAGTTTCTGAATCAAGTGTTCTCATTGAACCTTTTACTCTCGATGTGAAATTTCTTTCGTCTGGAATGCAAAACTCGTCATTGTCTAGAGTCCAAGTTTCCACAACGAAAATCTATTTGTTTAAATTTTTGATAAATCTATATATGATTAGAAATAGACCTTATCTAGTCCAGGAGAAAGGAAATCAGTTGTTAATGATATTTAAGCTGATGCATTATCACATATCCTAAAGTTTCCTCTTCAAGACATTAATCACCAAGTTGCACGTAGCATGTAGATATCGCCCAGATTCAAAGTGGATCTATCTTGGAAAAAAATGTATTAAAGTGCTTATAAACTTTAATGTATAAATTTTGAGAAGATAATTAGCTGACATATTGCCAAAACACTGTTAATTATTTTTAAAAAATAGCACTTTCTGGCCCTACTAACTCCTAATTAGCTGATTAGTCAAAAGTACTTACAGATCTGAGCCCTACTCACCTGACTGGTCATCTAAGATTCCAAATAAAACATCTAAAATACATATATTTAAACATAATAAGTGACTTACACTCTTTAAAGAGAATAAACACATAGAATGGAGTAATAGGAGGGGTTTCTCTGAAGGACGTAGTGTAGGTCCTGGCTGTCGGTGTGAGTGGCGAGACGGGGCGCAGGATCCTGGGTGCCTTGCCCCCATCTACCTACCCTGCGAGGCCGCAGATGTGCAAGGGCAGCTCCACTGGCTACCCCAGGACCTGGGCCCCCCACTGACCTCTTCAAGTGCATGTCCACACCTGTAGACCAGGGGCCTTCCCTGTATCCCCATGTTGTAGGGAGCAGGCAATGAGAAGACGTGCAGAGCAGCCTGTTCACTGTGGTGTCTGACAGACGGCAGGTGCTCAGGCCCTGTCGCTTCCCTCCCCGTAGCTCTGCTTCCCATTGTCACTCTGAGAAACACCTATCCGGGGTTTTCCTGCAGTGTACTATTCTTGTCGTTTTTGATCTTATGAAGTTGACAGATAGAAATGGTTTAGGAAGAATGCGGACTGTCATCCGTGTCACATATGTTAACAATAGAAAATAATGTTATGGTAATTTTGAGATCTCTTGTGAGGAAAAAAAATACAAACCCTGTTGCATCTTCAATGCATGTTGCAGATCAGCTGAATGAAATATCTCTCTTCCGACAATCCTCCAATTTCCAGTGTGTTTACATTGAGGGTAAGGGAGCTGATGAATCACACGTATTAGTGCCTTTGGGAATAGTTCCTCACTCTTGCCGTCAAAAATAATGATCCCGACAAACTAGCACATTGACATAAGCATATGAAGACACAGAAAGAGAAATCATTACAGTACAAACGTGTACTCCGTATTTGCTTCATGACAAATATCACCCTAGTAAATTTGAGAGTAGAATTAAAAATATTAGAATGAAACTCGGCACATAGCATACACTAAACTTATTATAGTTGTTTTTCTTATTAAGAGTTAAGAACATTCTAAACATCATTAGTACTGAGAAGGAAATCAGAGGCTCATGGTCAAAGGTGATTGAGGATAATGTATAAGTTGTAGTCGGAGAAGAACAGAAGTTTTAAAGCCTAAATAAAATTTTCATACGATCCATCAATGATCATATATCATCAAAGATTCACCACTTCTAGAAATATTCTCACAATAATTGTGAAACAAATATTTGCTCACCAATGTTCACAGAAGCATTAAATAGTCAGGAGATGGAAAGAACCCATATGTCCTTTGACCGATGTGTAGATAAATACATATGGCACATACATCCAATGGAACATTGTTCAGCCTTAAAAAGGAAAGACAGTGTTACATGCTGCAATATAGATGGACTTCAAAAACATTACACTAAGGAAAATAAGACAGACTCACAAGGACGAATCTTCTGTGGTCCCACTTATCTGAGGTGCCTGGGACAGGCAAATTCATAGGGACAAAGTAGATTAGAAGTTGCAGGGCTGGAGAAGGGGGCGAGGACTTACCCTTAAGTGGGAACTGAGTTTCTTTGTGGAATGGTGAAAAAATTCAAAATGGACAACGATGATGGCTATGCCACATTATAAAGGTACGCGATGTCGCTGAATTATTCACTTCAAAATTGCTACATTGGTTTAAAAAAACAAGGAAGAAGAGTTAGGCAATTTAAACTTAAATTTGATGATTACCTTCCAGGCTGATATTGTAACTTAAGTAAGACAGATGCCATTGGGAAATGGAGGTACAGAATGTGGGAGGGTATCCTTACATTCTTTCTGATGTTTCCATGTAGTAACAGTAGACCGATTATTTAAATAGTGACATATTGTTTAAGTACGTTCCCTTTAAGCTCCTGTCTGTACCAGACTGACCAGGATTCAATTCGCAGCTCTGCTGCAACTTTGTGACCGTGGGCAAGTGATGTATGTTTCTAACTCCAGTTTCCTCACCTGTATTATGGAGATGATTAAGGGAAGTAGAGTAAGATTATTGTAAAGGTGAACTGAGAGAATGCTTGCAAAGTGCTTACCGTTGGACTTGGCATCTAGACGGGACTCACACGATGTTTATAGTTAGTGTTGCCTTGCAAAGATCTGAGTTGAAAGGCCATTAAGAGGCGACAATTATTAAAACCACAGAGCAGCAGGTTCAGTAAGAACTTCCGTTAACCCGAGCTAAAGAACTTGTGTGTGCATGCAGACTTTTTTTCTGGAAAGATGATCCAGAGTCACTCAAGAGATGATCCAGAGACATACATACAGTAGTCCAGGACTTTAAAAGGCTCAAACCATGGCCACAGATAGAGGCAAGTTCAATGCCTTAACTCATTGACTTATCATTGAGGGTCACTCTGCTTATAGTATTACTGAATATATCAATTTTCAAAATAACTGAACAGTAGAACGAGAGAACAATTTAATAAGCAGGCAACAGACACCTTCTTTAGAAGCCAACAGACATCTCCTTAAGATGGGGCACACTGCTCTTCATTTCCATTTTGATATCAAGTATCAAGCTCTATAAACTCAGTGGGAGCCCACAAAATATTTCAGTAGCTTATATAAATGAAAAGCTTCCAACAGACTCTGGAAAAAGTAGAAAACAGTAAAGTCTAAACTCAGAGTTGCTTACCAGGAGGCTTGGACAGGTGTTGAAGTGGGAATTTCAAGCTGACTCTCAGGCCCTCTCCTGGGTTTAATAAACCAGTACAGGCTTCTGTGCATGTAATACTTGTGCTTTGTGAGTTAGGTTATGGGTAAAAGTTACTAGAATTACAAGATGTTAACTCTGATCCAATATTTTAGTTAAGGATATATGGGATAAATTTAGTTTACAAAGCTCTTCAGTACCAAAAAGATAAATAAAGATATTGAATCCAATATTAACTGAGTTGGAGTGGGGAAAAAGTTATTTTGCTACCTTGATATGTGACTTTGGGCACATTATATGGCTTCTTTAGGCATCATCTGTATAAAGAATTGGAATAAAGTGATTTTTTAAAAATTATCAGCTTTAAAACTCTTAAATCAAGGAAAGTCTTACAGGGAAGACTAATATATAAAACAGAACTATAAGCTTTCTGCTTGTGACCTACTTTCTTCTATTTTTACACTCTGCTACCCAGACCAGCCCTATGGGGCATTTTCATGAAACATGTTTTGGAAAACCCTTAGACTAAAGAAAATTTAAGTAACAAGTAGCCTCTAAAATACTACAAAATGGAATCATTGTTTGTTCAAAGTCATAAGTGGAATGAAATAATATTTTAAACAAGGGTTAGAATCAACTTAAGATCTATAATATTTTGTGATGCAGGTGTCTATTTTAAATTTCTGTGTGAAAGTCTCTTTGATATTTGGGGTTCAATCTGTATGCAAACTGCTTCCTGTTAGAAGTCTTCTCAGGTCTGGTAAACTTTATCAGGTCAAGTTTACCAGGGAACTTCGGTTCCCTGACCAGGTAGCGTTAGGCTATATGTAAAAGCGACCTGGGGTAAGGGGCTCAAATGCCTTCTTTCATCAACATTTGCTGGGACAGATAATATTAGAGGAGAGAAAAGGCTCTGTAATTACAATATGTTGTCTTAGGTGCTTCAGTAAAAATGAAAAGCCGCTCTGTGCCTGAGTGGGCAAAGACGTGAGTGGCTCAGAGCGAGGCAGCGACACGTTTGACTCTGGTGGATGCTCACGGCTCTCCCAGTCACAGTGTTTCTCACTGAAGCATCTGGTACAATTATTCTTCATACAGATGTGCCCTTTTTTCATATTTGTCAGGAAGGGTGAAGCCATAATAATTGTGCAATTTTCCACCTGTCACCCTCTTTGCCTCATATTACCACTAAGCTCCCAGGTAAGCTCACTGCTTACAAAGGCTCCCATCTGTTTCTCTTAGACTATATATTTAGTGTTATAGAAAACACATCTGCACTCGGAGTGCAGAGATATGCCACCATTTTCTCCCTGTTAATACAAAGGGGCCCTGTCAAAAGCGAAAACATTATGAACATGAATGTGGCCGCATAATCACTTAACTGATGGGCCGAGAGCAAACGTAACATTCTCAGAACCATAGTGCCGCAAACAAGGGGAAAGCAGCCACTCGATCTCAGGATCTTAATTTATGCAGTAATTTGTATGTACTCAATGATGTCAGCTCGAGTTATTAGCCTAATATCTGTGCAAGAACGCTTCAAAAACAACACGATCCAATCAAACCTGTTGTTATTTTAAACTTATGAATCAAACACAAGTGCTCGAGAGTTACGAACTGGAGGCAGATTTCTTGCTGAGAAGTACTCACATAGCAAATGTTCAGCTTTAGCTTTATTTGCTCTATTTTTCTAACAGTTTGAACACTTAACAATCTCTCTTTATTAAATTCCCTGTGTTCCCTTGCAGTTTACCATCCTTTTAGAAAAAGACAGGATGTTTTATGAATCTAGTTTCATGTACCTGGTGTATTTAAACAGCTTGTGT
>VMDR010025349.1:0-14538 GCA_007922815.1 Macrotus californicus | reverse complement strand
CTCCTTAGTTCATGTCCATGGGTCATATATATAAGTTCTTTGGCTTCTACATTTCCTATACTATTCTTAACCTCCCCCTGTCTGTCTTCTACCTACCATTTATGCTTCTTATTCCCTGTACATTTTCCCCCTCTCTCACCACCCACCCCCCTGATGATAACCCTCCGTGTGATCTCCATTTCTGTGATTCTGTTCCTGTTCTAGTTGTTTGCTTAGTTTGTTTTTGTTTCTGTTTTAGGTTCGGTTGTTAATAGCTGTGAGTTTGTTGTCATTTTACTGTTCCTATTTTTGATCTTCTTTTTCTTAGATAAGTCCCTTTAGCATTTCATATAATAAGGGCTTGGTGATGATGAACTCCTTGAACTTGACCTTATCTGGGAAGCACTTTATCTGCCCTTCCATTCTAAATGAAAGCTTTGCTGGATAGAATAATTTTGGATGTAGGTCCTTGCCTTTCGTGGCTTGGAATACTTCTTGCCAGCTCCTTCTTGCTTGCAAGGTTTCTTTTGAGAAATCAGCTGACAGTCTTATGGGCACTCCTTTGTAGGTTACTGTCTCCTTTTCTCTTGCTGCTTTTAACATTCTCTCTTTATCTTTCATCTTGGCTAATGTAATTATGATGTGCCTTGGTGTGTTTCTCCTTGGGTCCAACTTGTTTGGGACTCTCTGAGCTTCCTGGACTCCCTGGAAGTCTATTTCCTTTGCCAAAGTAGGGAAGTTCTCCTTCATTATTTGTTCAAATAAGTTTTCAGTTTCTTTCTCTTCCTCTTCTCCTTCTGGCACCCCTATGATTTGGATATTGGAACGTTTAAAGACATCCTGGAGGTTCCTAAGCCTCTCCTCGTTTTTTTGAATTCTTGTTTCTTCATTGTGTTGTGCTCGAATGTTTCTTTCTTTCTTCTGGTCCACACCATTGATTAGAGTCCCATTTTTCTTCCCATCACTGTTGGTTCCCTGTACATTTTCCTTCATTTCCCTTATCGTATCCTTCATTTGTTTATCTAATTTGTGACCAAATTCAACCAAGTCTGTGAGCATCCTGATTACCAGTGTTTTGAACTGTGTATCTGATAGGTTGGCTATCTCTTGGTCACTTAGTTGTATTTTTTCTGAAGCTTTGATCTGTTCTTTCATTTGAGCCATTTTTGTTGTCTTGGCGCGCCTGTTACGTAGTAAGTGGCGGAGCCTTAGGTGTTCACCAGGGCGGGGTGGCCACGTTGCTGCGTGGTGACACTGTTTGTGGGGGAGGGGACCGAGAGGGAACAATGGCGGTTGCTCTGCTCTCTGCCGGTTTTCGGTCACTTTTCGCGCTACCCACAGTCAAATTGGGCCCTGTCCTTGTCTTTAATGTGCAGAGAAAGTATTCCTGGAGCAGCTAGTCACCCAAATATTCTCTCCTTCATGGGGTGCCCCTGCCAAACTTCAGTGACAAAATCTTCGAGGAATTAAAAAGTAATCTTGCTTTTATTTGCTCACCTGGACAAGACTGGCCAACAGTCTGAATGACAGGTGGTGACCCCATTCTCACCCCCCACCCCAGCTCCTTCACCAACCAGAACAGTAGTGGTCGCACCGACATGTGCTGGCACTTACCCATGGTGGGCTCCGGGGCAGAACAATGGAGATGCAAAGATGCCTGGATCCTGTCCTCAGAAAGCTTCAAAGGTATGACGCATATAAGAAAAAAGTGTAAGCTGTGTACTGAGACATTTGCTGCATTTAAGTCAGTGTCCAGAGCATATGGCACGGGGGTTTCTGCTCACCGAGAAAGACTGCAGGAGGGAAGTCTGGCTCTCATGGAGCTCCTACTGCACACAAGGCGTGTTGCGTACATATTCCCTCTACGCTTGTGAGGTAGGTATTAGTAACAGATAGAACTGAGGAGTGGATGTTCATCTGAAATTCTAATGTGCATGCTTCTATGAAATTCGAGTACAATGGAAATTTCACAAGTAGTTAACAAAATGAGTGGTCAAAACAGATAATTTAGGGAATGTGGAAGCATGACAAGAAGAGGCAAGGAAGTGTATGGTTCTTGTAGAGTGAAGTAGGAGACTGGGTACACATTGACTGTATTCCAAAGGTTAAGGGAAATCTGTTTGTGCAAGGGGACTGAAATCTGGTGTGGGAAACCCCGAGGATCCCTGCTTCATGCTGCGCTGACCCAAGTGTCTCATGTGTCTGCCTTGATAGTTCAGTCAACCTTCTGAACAAATTCTTTGGAGACAGTATGTTATTAAATTGATCTGTATTTTTATGTTCTCTCCCAGTCACTAGTATTTACTATTCACCAAGGCTGCCAAATTTTAAACAGTTTTGGTATAAATGTTTGTTTCTAAGCCTTTGCTGATAGATGTGTTTTATCTAACAGTTATGGAATCCATTAACATGAAGCCCTAAAACACAAAAAGAAACTGAGGAGATTTATAAGCATATGAAATGCCCTCACCAGAGACAGTGGAGATAATAAATCCCAAGTCGAAGGAATATTTGTGAAGTTACTAGCAGCAAGTTTAACTACTTGAAAACATGTTTTGTGGGACTGAGTCATACTATATATTATGCTTAACTTAAAAGGTAAAATGCAAACTGATTCTCATTCATTGGTAACGACTTCTCACTGTGTTTAAGGAAACCCTACTGTTGCAGAAGGGAGAAATCCAACTTCATATATTTCTGTGACATTTGCCTCCTTGGTAATGGAAATTGCCTGAATGATTTTTCTCTAAAAAATTGGAAATTTGGGAAAGCTCAAATTGTTAGTATTAAAAAGTGACATTAAAACACGTCCAGCATTATTGTTTTACAAATACACCCAGTTCTGAGTCCAATTGCTGGTAGCAACGGAAGTCTAGAGGGCAGTTTTTTCTTGGCTGCAGCTTGGGCGATAATTAGCATCCTCAGAAATAAACATACCCCCACCAAAAGAAAAAAAAAAAAGTTGGCCAAGTCAAATGGTGGCATCTATCTCCTCATTAAAACATCAGATTGACAAAGTGCATGTGTGACTCTGTTTCAAAAAGTTCCAGGTCTTTTAAACATTGGCATTCTTATCATTTTGTGCATTGGGTGCTGGCCATGGGCTAACAGTGTCTGTGCTGATTTCTCCTTGGATATCTTTCCCCATCAACCAACAAGCCGGTTGCTCTGAGGATTTCTGGTTATGAGCACTGCTTCAGAAGGAAAGCCGATAGCACATATTTGAAATTGTTACAGTAGAGGATCCTTCTGGCTTTGTTTGCTTGCTTGTTTGTTTGTTTTCCCCCTTAAAGGTAAGTCTAAAGACCACTGAGCTTTCAGGTTGAGACGCCGGGACACGAGAGTGCTGGGTTCACATTGCTTTCCTTTGGAGAGAAAAGTCACCGCTACTATAAACGCAACCAGGGTTCACCGTGTTAGGGCTCATCTGTGGCCACAACATTAAAGTCAAATGTAAGATAAACTGCAAGCCACTGTTTCCATGTCAATCCATACAACCCAGGTGTTGCATTCTTTTAGGAGGGAAAGCCACATTCTTAATTGCTCCTTAAACATGTAGCTCTAGGTATGGGCCTATTATAACATAATGCTCCAGGATATCTTTTGTGATAACACATAAGTTATGAGTTTAAGAAATGTTTTTGGAAGATGTAAGATGATTTACAGAAATGAAAAAGCATTAAATCTTGTCTCTCCTGTAGCAACAACAAAAAACGTTGTTTTAAAGGAAAGATTTTCAAATCTTATAAATCACAGAGTAATTTTGAAATGTAGCAGCTCAATATTGAATTTGAAAAGGTAGTAGGGAGAAAGAAACTAACCCCAGCCAGGCAGAAAGAGGGGTGGAGACTAACACATGGGTGTCTCAGGCTGCATTCTGGGTCCCCCACCTGCCCTCAGGCCATACCAGCTCCTTGTGAACCTCAGCACACTGCCTCTCTGCTGCTGCCCACCTACCTGCCAGCCAGGCCAGCAGGAATGTGGCAGGCAGAAATGCCCTGCCCCATCTACTCTGCTTCTAGAATCTTGTGGTATCAGAAAAGCAAGGGCTTTAATCCAGTGCCTCTCACTTAGGAGATAAGAATGCTGAGGTGGAGGGAAGTGAATACCAACACGCAGGTCTGGCTCTGCACCAGCCAGCAGGCCTCTCTGCTTCACAGCTGGTCTGTGCCCCAGGCAGCCAGCAGAGGACTTCCCAGCGGTGGTGGCCACAGTTGGCCTGATTTCAAGGATAAGCCCAGATGGAAGTTTTTAAATAAGGGAGAAGGGGGATTTATACCTCCCTTTCTACCAAGAGCACATCATAAGCTGATGTGAGTGGTTCTGAAAAGCCTCCAAGGTTTCCATTCAGTGAGGGAGCATGCCAGAGAATCTTGAAAACTGTTTTCAATAACAGGACCCAATAAAGTCCTTCAAGGCTTGATGTAAATCTTGGAATTCTAGACTCTTGTGGTTTGCAGGGGCTTTATAAAGGTGATGTTTTGTTATAAGTGGGTGACTTTTAAGCTACAGTTAAAAAAGATCAAGGAGGTTATTAACTCCATCATCAAGAGGTTACTAAAAATGAGACTGCCTTCAACTAAGTTTTGTAAAAATAGTTTTTCAAATTTTTCTGAACTCTAAAAAGAAAAAACAGTGGGAAATTATTAGTCACAATGATGGTCATGTTTGCCTTGTTAAGATGGGTATTGAATGTGGGATTTCTACATAATCACTGAATGCATAAATATCAGTTCTGAATTGACCTGCGTACGGTAAATTAGTTGAATGGCCACACATCCCACCCCCACCCCATCCCAGTGTGTGCTCTCTTTTGTAATGTGACTTTGCTGTTCATTTTATTCAGAGGTGGTGTTGAATTTGGGCTGGCCTTGTGTGCTTTGATCAGTAGAATGTGGTGGAACTGAGGTGGTGTGAGCACCTACGGGCTGGCCTGGCCTCACTCCTTGGAGCTCTGAGCGAGACTGCCACATAAGGCAGTGGGTCTGGTCCACAGGAGACTGAGGCCACATGGGCCAAAATCCAGCACCCACAGCCTGCGCCAACGGCCAGACCTGTGAGGGAGGCAAACTTAGGCTTCCGGCCCAGCCAGCCAGCCAGCTCCATGCAGCGGAGTCAGTGGGCGAAGGCAAGACCAGCAGAACTGCCCCGGCGACTCACAAATGTGTGACAGATGACAAGTTGTTGTTGCCTGAAGACACTAAGTTTCTGGGGTGGTTCATTATGCAGTAATAGATAACCAATACACTGTCACAATCTTTTTTTAATCTCTAATTATGATATAGGAGCTTATTTCCTTAAGGGACTCCTTTGCAATTCCAGCCACTGTTCCTCAGGCAGAGAGATAGACTCCTTCTAATGAAAACTGTTCACTTTCTTAATAAAAGAATACTCTAGTCTTCCAAGGTTAGTAGCAGAGAGAAAATCTCATACACATGGCTCCTTCTCCCTCTCTCTCATCACCACCCTGGCATGGATAACCAGGCGTCCCCAGAAGAAACTAGACACACACGCACACGCACACACACACACACACACACCCCAAACCCAAGATCACATGGCTAAGAAGGGTGGAACTAAGATTCATGCCTAGTATATTGGCTCGAGAGTCTATACTGTTCACGGTACACGGCTGAGAGTCCAAAATGGTGGCTCCTAGATGCGGCTACCCTAGCAGCCCTTGGTACCAGCCCATTCTAGTGGATTCCCTGCATTAGCTCCTTATCTGACTCCCACTCTGCCTCTCTGGCCAGATACTGTTTCCCTCTCCCATCTAGAAACACCCTGCTGTCTAGACTCCTAGAACCTCAGCCCAAGAGTGAACTTCTTCCCAGGTGAGTTATGTGAGGAATTCCTATCCCTTTAGGGGGTGGAAGGTACTGTAAGTGCCTCATTCACCTCGCGTTCTAACTTGCTTTTAGTTTTCTTTCTTGTACAGAAGAGGTTGCAATGCTAGAACTACATTCCCCAAGACTCTCTTGTACTAGATGGTCCTCTATCTCCACCTGTGACCTCGATTTCACCAAGAATACATGCTGTTTGGGATTAGGGAGCTGAGATGGCAAATGTGAGCAGTGTCTCCATAGAAAAAGATCAGATCTGCCGAGTGCAATGACTGAGGCACCTGGATTTCTTGGTTCCCTTTTGCTAGAAAATTTGGATCCTGTCCCTGGTGTCCAGGACATGGCAGATGGCAGTGGCGGGGAAGTTTCACTGGAATAGTGCAATGGAGTCATTGGCCCTTTCTCCTGGCTGCTTTGAAACTGGCTGTGTACCAACCAAGCCCAGTTCTCTAACCTTTCGAGAAGTTCTATAAAGTACCTACTACCTTTTCAATAAACTCCTCTCTGCTTAAACTAGCTAACATGGATTCTGCTATCTACAATCAAAAAACCTCACCAATACAAGGTGATAACACACCCCCAACCACAGGAGTGGCCCCTGCAAACAAAGCACATGGGGACACAGTAGCCCAACTTCCATATGAGCAGCCGCAAGGGCATTTCCCTTTGATTCCAATTTCCCCCTGCCCAAAACATTGTGAGAGTGGAAATTCAGAGGTCATGCTGGGGAGAAGAGGAGTGAGGCCATGGAACACCTGCTTCAAGTAGCAAATGTTGAGACAGGGATGAGCTGAGCCAGCAACAAAGTTGACCCACAGAGACCTCAGGTCTTAGCAAAAGGAGCAAGAGATCAAGTTTGAAGAGCAAGGTGAAGTTTGTTGTAGAAGGAAAGCCAGAACACCAGGTCCAAATCAAGCTTCGTGGACAGCATTTGGCAGAGCGAGGAAGCCTTTGTAAAGACCCCCTCCCCCCCCTTCCCCCAGGCTTGCATGTACCAACCTTAGTGGCACAGTATACAGGACATAAATGTACTTGGTAACCTTTTCCCCTGTGGCAAGAGGAAAGGGCATCTCCTACCCAAGTATTAGAGATTTTTGTAGAGGTTTCTTTGGCTCTCTCATCTTAAGAGTGAAATAACTTTCATACTGAGTAAGCTAAAGCCAGATCTCCAATGTATTTTGGTTAGTGATGTGAAATGAATCAAAAGTAATTTGTCACAGTTGATATATCACAAAAAATGTTTTAATTCAAAGTGTTACTTTCGTTTATCTTTACTAGCAAAATAAAGTAGAGACAATAGGAAGAAACAAAAGGAAACCAAAGTTGTTATTGCTTCTCTTGAGGCAAACCCTG
Source organism: Macrotus californicus (assembly GCA_007922815.1). Classification (NCBI taxonomy): domain Eukaryota; kingdom Metazoa; phylum Chordata; class Mammalia; order Chiroptera; family Phyllostomidae; genus Macrotus; species Macrotus californicus. The sequence continues at coordinate 7,363 of VMDR010025349.1, read as the reverse complement.
TCCAGAAGAACTGTTAAGGACCAGGCCTTCCTCTGATTGACAGGTAGGGTGGGGCTTCTTAAGTAAGTCTCTTGGGGCAAGGGAGGGTACGTTGCAAAACAACTTGCTTGTGGAGGTGGCACATTGAGCCACAACTCAGTCCCCACGGCACCCACCATGGGACAAGTCCAAAGCCATTGGCCATCAGAGAGGGATCATTTGACATCATTCCTGGCATCAGCTGCGTCTCCCTGCAGGTAGAATGCCCAAACTTTGAGAACGTTATTCCGTAGGGCTTCCCCTTTATCCTCTTCACTCACCACAATGCAATGAATATGCTTTTGTTAAAAAGTTCTGGGTACTAAGGACAGTCTATTTGACTGAAGAATTTTTAACACACTCTTCTTACCCAAATTCTTCTAGCTGAGTCTGAGATGCCACTTGCCATGCCCTGTGGCCTGGGTGCCCAACACTGACTCTTTGGCAGGTTTTTTTTCTGTGTGTGAAACTTCGAGGAGAGAGATCTAAAAGGAAATGCAGGATGCCACAGGACCTGTCTGTTGTTTGGCACTTTCAACATTTTAATTCCTACTTCTTCAATAAAGAGGCCCTGAAAAAGGCACCTGAGTGAAAAAGGCACCTGAGCGGCCATCTTCTTTCATCTGTCCTCGCGAGAAGACAGACAGGCTAACTGCGCAGCTGCAGGTCACAGTCGATTTCGGCTGTCCGCAGAAATCTGCAGATGGCGTGCATCTAAAATATTGCACTGACTTTGGTGGTTGTACGTAAAATGCATACAATCAGGGTTTGTGTATATCAAATGCTCAACAAAGTATAAGTTCTTGCTACACATATCATCAATGCTAGGTTTGTTTCTGCATTTTTTCTCCCCTTATTGTTATTTACCCTTGAAGGGAATTTAGTCGACATTTACCTTTTTTTGTAGTTATTTCTATTTTCTCTGTTTAAAGTTAAAACTTAAATATCACATACATAAAAGAAAAATTTTTCTCTTTTTTTCAACCTCGTGGTTTTATCTGATAAGTTACTTTAGTTGATTAAGGTGGATTTTTATATGAGTATCATAGTTATATTTATCATATGATCTTGAGTTACATACTCCTGACAATTAGCACAAATATATATAATGGAATAGAAAAAACACAATAGAGCTTTCTAGATGATATGACAGATTGAACACATTTGTCTCACTTTGCTCCCTCCTGAAACACTGTGAAAACTACACTAAAGAGATTTAAAAGATAAACTCACACAAGGAGTGGATACAGTAGGAGATAAGAACAACATCCTGTAAGTTGGAAAGCAGATGGCATCTTAGCAGGGGCAGGAATCCAAATTCTAAACCTGGAGTGGAGAAAGCTGAGGGCAAACCTAGATGCCATGCATGGTCCTCAAAAGCCAGGTGCCGGCAGTGACAGGTACTTCTGGAACGGGAAGCAAAAGGTTGGTGAGGAGCAAAACATGGAGGCCTGATGAGAGCGGCTGTGGAAGCAGGCAGGCCCACAGCTGGCTGCCCCTCCACCCTGGAAGCTGCCACTCTCCCAGCCCGGCAGGACACTGGAGGTTTATTCCCAGCAGAGCATAACCTGGGCGATGCCAGGCAGGGCTAACGGTGAAGTGACCGTATTTTCAAAAAGGAAACTAAGCCAATGTTTGTGCAATGAGTGATGAGTCCTCTCAGCCTTTTCTTCTATTTTTCAAAATACAGGGAGCCAGCCCTTTTTCTGTACTGAGAGAGAGAGTGTGTGTGTTCCAGCTGAAAACTGAGCAGCCCTAGAGGAAAGACCTAAAGCTACTGATATCAAAGGTCCCCCAGCAAACAACCCAGCCAGACCACTCTACGGTGAAGCTCAACGTGGACTAACCCAAAGCGATCACCTCAAAACTTCTAGTCAGCTTCCTAGTTCCGTGTCTTAAACATAGGCACACAGCCAGCAGTTCTGAGGGATGTTGCTAACCCTAAAGACAGAAGCTAAAATGAACCCACAGGAGAAAAAGGTAATGTGGGGAAATCAGAGAAGAAAACAAAGTAAAACCAACAAAACACCAAAAAGATAATGAATAGCCTCAGAGAGTTAAGAGGAGATACTGCAGTTAGAAAAAAAAAAGGTTTTGGCCAGGAAACCTCAAATAAACAAACAAACAAACAAAAAAAACAATAAAACCCAAGAGCTTTCAAAGAAATAAAATAATTTTTAGAAATAAAAAGCATAATTGCAGAAATGGTATTGGATTGGAATTAGAAAAGCTGAAAAAGAAAGTTGAATAAATTTTCCAGAAAAATTGAGAAAAAAGACAAAGAAATGGAAACTAGGAGATCAAAGATAATAAAATTAGATAACTAGTACAGAGGTTCTAATAATAGGAGTTTCTTTAAGAGGGAGCATAGAAAAAGGAGAGGAAGATAGCATCAAAAATTTTTCAAGAAAGTTTCCCAGAACTGAATGAAGAACATGAATCTTGACTGAATGGGCCTACTAGGTGCCCAGCATCACAAATCAAAAGTGATTTGCACCAAACACATCTCCTTAAAATTTCAAAATAGGAAATTTTTGTTCCAAAAAGGAAAAACATCTCATATACAAAGGATTGGGAGTCAGAATTATTTCAGACTTCTCAACTGCATCCCCGGAAGTTAAATGACAATGGAGGAATAACTCCCAATTCTGAAGCAAAGTTATTTCCAGTCTAGAATGCATTGCCAGCCCAAATCTCAATCAAGGGCAGGATAGAGACGTTTCCAGGCATGAAAGTTCTAAAGAAGTTTACCTTCTGTGCACCCTGTCTCAGGAAGCTCCTGGACGCTGCGCCTACCAAAGCCAGGGAGTAACTACACGGAGAAAGAGGAAGGGAAGTATATATAGTTCAAGGAGCTGGAACACAGCAGCATGGGGACAGGAATCCTCAGGATAATTGGGACCAGAGTGCCAGGGTGACAGCCGCATGCCAGGGGGAAATAAGTCTGACTGAAGCAGTATGACTCATGAGCTAGACATAGCCTTTTGTGCTGCCCTTTTCTCTTCATGAACCTATTAAAGACTTAGTCCCACCAAAATAAGGGAGTACACCAAGCATGGGACCCAGGACACAAAGAATCTAAACTTAGAGAGATTGGCAGAGGCAGTTCAAGGATGACAGCCAAGGGAGAGTAGAGTTCTCTGAGAGCATGTCTTTGAAGGAAAAAAACCCTGTGTGTGCACGTGTGTGTGTGTACTGATAGATTAACTGATGAAATTTGTGAATGAAATGTAATGAAAGGTTTTTGGAAGGTGTAGGAAGAACTAATATGAAACTAAGAACACAGCAAGCAAATGAAAAATCAAGGCAATTATTAATTTCAGGAAAAACAAAAATTATACAACATTGAATATATTTAACCCAAAATTGTACTATAATGTTACTGGGAGGATGGGGAATGTGAAACAGATGGGTGGTGGTGTAAGAAAACGAAGGCCTGCCCTGGCTGGTGTGGCTCAGTGGGTTGGGCGTCGTCCCACAAACCAAAGGGTCGCCAGTTCGATTCCCCACCAGGGCACATGACTGGGTTGTGGTTAGGGGCATGCGAGAGGCAATTGATTGATGTTTCTCCCTCACATTGATGTTTCTCTCCTTCTTTTTCTCCCTCCCTTCCCCTCTCTCTAAAAATAAATAGAATCTTTAAAAGAAAACTAAGTCCTCAACTCCCGTAACAGAAAGTCACATAATGTCTAAAAGAGGAAGCAAAGGTAGCATATTTTATATTTAGTATTACTATGCAGTATTTAGGAATGAAGAGTCATGATGTTTGCAACTTATTTTTTAAAGAAAATATGTGTGTATAATTATACATATGCTGCTTGAAATTTTTCTAATAAAATTATGGATTAAACTTTATGATCTAGAAAAATGAAGATGCACAAGTCCTGGAAGCAATAGCTCAAAACGGTGTCCTCTGAAGACAGAGACCAGAGGCGTGGTGAGGAGTGGGTCTGGGAATGGTGTTTTTGGGGAGAAGCCTTTTAGTTGTTACTTTTTGATCCTAAACTATGGGCATGCCTCACCGAGAGAAAAATAAAAACTTATTTAGAAATGTAAAGGAATAAAAAGGATTCATGGTCCAGTTACATTCTACCACTACTGTTACATGGCAGTGGGCAAGTCCTTAACCACAAAACACTGCAGGTCGTGAACTATGAGGAAGGTCCAACTAAACCCTCTATTTCAAGTCCAAATCAGTGATTCTCTCCCTGGGCACAGGCTTATTTGTTTATTTAAACTTTGTCTTTCTTCATTAAAGGTCCAAAATTGTTTCTGGGTTCTTCAATTGCACTGAAGAGAAAAGTAAATCATAATGAGGATGAATTTAGCTGCTTTATCACAAACATTTGCCCTTGTATGCAGGTTTACCCTCTTTACAGTTTACAAGCAAACCTGGTCTAACCCGATTCCTAGTTTCTAACATGGAAAAAAATATGGAGCATGTGGAACAAAATAGCTCAAATGTAGAATCACTTGGGGAATAATTTGGACTTACATAGTTAAATGAAAAATCTCCAAAGTCATATTCGCCAGAATTACATCCAAGAACAACGTTTTATTTAGCAACTAACTGAGATGAATAGCAGCTTCAGTAGCTCTAAGCAAAGGCTCTATTCATCAAATTTAAGGACACAGGCAAAGGAAATTGATTCATTTCTGGACCTGATTGAGTTTCCACGGTTAGATGCATCGGAGGGAGACACGGTCTGAATGCCCCGATTCTGTGGTCATTGCCTGCATGCAATCTGGTCTGGAGCAGCCGCCCCTGCGTCGTCAGTTCCAGCCAGGCTCCCCACGTGGAAGAGATTCTCATCTTTATGCCACTCTTAGAATAGTCAGTGAGATCTTCAATATGTACCTGTGATCTTCAATGGAAGTACAGCTTTCTCTTAAGAGATGCCTGTGTGTAGGAAACAGGAGGCACGTGAAATATTAGCATACCTTCTAAAAAAGAAGCACCCAGCGGGATGCCTTGCACTTAGTCCTCTATCAGTGCTTCTTAAATCAATCAGTTCTCAAGTTACATTTCTTATGTTTGACACAATTATACGATTTCTTTCCACCCCTCCCCATCATCCTGGGAGTCTGCTTGGGAGCCAGAGGCCCTTCTCCGATGTCGTATTATCACTGCCATGGCCTTAGTTCTTTTGGGCCGCAGTGACTCAGTGTCTTAACTCACTTCTAGAGTGTAAACTCTGAAGGTGGAGACCACGTCCGTCTCATTCACCCCAAACAATTCACGGCACATTGTGGGTACTTGGAAAATACTTATTATAGGAGCAGGTTTGGCTCCAATTTTCTCTACTCAACACCCAGGAGGCTTGCTTGATGTCAGGGTGCTACGTTCCTTAGTTAACTTGTTAACTTGGGTATGTAAGCCTTGTCGTCAAGGTCAAAAAAAAAACCAACCCCTGGGTTGGAGCTCAAATTTTACCTATTAGCTACGGACTTTGGACAATCTACTTAACCCCTCTGAGCTCCAGTATCTTAATCTCTAAAAAGGAGGTGATAGTAACACCTCTTCTCAAGACTTCGGTGGGAGGAAAATGAGACTGGGGGTGTGTGTACACATCTGTCTAGGATAGATTCTGCTACATCATAAGCGCTCAGCACTATTGGATCTTTTCAGTTCACAACTCAGGTGGCTGATGTGTAGAACCTGAAAGTAGTAATAAGAGCCTGCAAACTGTTATAATAGTTAAAAGAGACTAATAGAATTGTTATATTATAATCTTAACTAAAATGTCAAACTCTTGGGAAATGTATCAGCTTACTGTATCATGCTAGTTAGCAATCTTTCTTGGTGCATACATGCCTTAGATTAAATAAAAATGAGCAAATGAGCCATTCACATGTGCAACTTAATATATAGAAACTCAAAATGTGGAGTTTATGAGGTGTTCCTGGTTACTTGGAACTGCAATGGACCTTTGCTTATTCAGAACCACCTACATTGGGCCTCGATCACAATTCCGGAATTATTATGGCGGGCTTACAGAATTTGGAGCACTAAAGCGTTCACTGCTGGACATGTTGAGTGTGTTTAGTAATAAAACTAAACCAGTTTCACAATAAAAGCACATATTCTGGCTAGACAGAACTATTATAATTTTGCCTAAACTCATAACAACTGCGTAAGTGCAGTTTATGTTAGAGGATTTTATTGTAAATGACTAAATAGTGGATAATGAGTAATTTTCCTACAGGCTTTTATTGTTAGAGAGCCAGTGGCATGAAATGACTATGACATTCTAGAGAAAAATATGTATAAATAGTCCAGATTATTTGTGAAATCCTATAAAACCTTCTACTCTCTTGTATTTCAGTTTTTAAAATGTTTTAAGAAATTTCAGCTAGCATACTTTGGGGAGTTAGTATAGAGATATAAAATCAAAGAAGAGTAACAATTTACCAGCCTTGTACATATGCAATATAAATCCTGGTGATTTCATCAGACTTCACTTGTTTATTGCCGAATTCCTATGGGACTGCTTGCGGTATGAAAGAAGGAACTAGAGGGAGGAAGAGAGAGATCTTTTGATCTTTTGGTAGTATTTCTTAACTGTTTAATATGTGGGTGATTTTTTATGTTATTTTGTATTTTTTAAATATATTTTATTGATTATGCTATTACAATTGTCCCATTTTCTCCCCTTTATTCCCCTCCGCCCTGCACACCCCTCCCACCCACACTCCCCTCTTTTAGTTCATGTCCATGGGTCATACATACAAGTTCTTTGGCTTCTACATTTCCTATACTATTCTTAACCTCTCCCTGTCTATTTTCTACCTACCATTTATGCTACTTATTCTCTGTACCTTTTCCTCCTCTCTCCCCTTCCCACCCCCCCCAATGATAACCCTCCATGTGATGTCCATTTCTCTGATTCTGTTCCTATTCTAGTTGTTGGCTTAGTTTGTTTGTTTGTTTTGTTTTGTTTTTTTTAGGTTCGGTTGTTAATAGCTGTGAGTTTGTTGTCATTTTACTGTTCCTATTTTTGATCTTCTTTTTCTTAGATAAGTCCCTTTAACATTTCATATAATAAGGGCTTGGTGATAATGAACTCCTTTAACTTGATCTTATCTGGGAAGCAGTTTATCTGTCCTTCCATTCTAAATGAAAGCTTTGCTGGATAGAATAATTTTGGATGTAGGTCTTTGCCTTTCATGACTTCAAATACTTCTTTCCAACCCCTTCTTGCCTGCAAGGTTTCTTTTGAGAAATCAGCTGACAGTCTTATGGAAACTTTTTTGTAGGTAACTGTCTCCTTTTCTCTTGTTGCTTTTAAGATTCTCTCCTTATCTTTAATCTTGGCTAATGTAATTATGATGTGCCTTGGTGTGT
>VMDR010025348.1:0-14548 GCA_007922815.1 Macrotus californicus | reverse complement strand
TTTGTTTCTGTTTTAGGTTCAGTTGTTAATAGCTGTGAGTTTGTTATCATTTTACTGTTTCTATTTTTTATCTTCTTTTTCTTAGATAAGTCCCTTTAACATTTCATATGATAAGGGCTTGGTGATGATGAACTCCTTGAACTTGACCTTATCTGGGAAGCACTTTATCTGCCCTTCCATTCTAAATGATAGCTTTGCTGGATAGAGTAATCTTGGATATAGGTCCTTGCTTTTCATGACTTGGAATACTTCTTTCCAGCCCCTTCTTGCCTCTAAGGTGACTTTTGAGAAATCAGCTGGCAGTCTTATGGGCACTCCTTTGTAGGTAACTGTCTCCTTTTCCCTTGCTGCTTTTAAGATTCTCTCCTTATCTTTAATCTTGGGTAATGTAATTATGATGTGCCTTGGTGTGTGCTTCCTTGGGTCCAACTTCTTTGGAACTCTCTGAGCTTCCTGGACTCCCTGGAAGTCTATTTCCTTTGACAGATTGGGGAAGTTCTCCTTCATTATTTGTTCAGATAAGTTTTTAATTTCTCTTCCTCATCTCCTTCTGGTACCCCTATGATTCAGATTTTGGAACATTTAAAGATGTCCTGGAGGTTCCTAAGCCTCTCCTCATTTTTTTGAATTCTTCTTTCTTCATTGTGTTCTAGTTGAATGTTTCTTTCTTTTCTTCTGGTCCACACCATTGATTTGAGTCCCAGTTTCCTTCTCAACACTCTTGATTTTCTGTACATTTTCCTTTATTTCACTTAGCATAGCCTTCATTTGTTCATCTAATTTGTGACCATATTCAACCAATTGTGTGAGCATCCTGATTACCAGTGTTTTGAACTGTACATCTGATAGGTTGGCTGTCTCTTCGTCACTTAGTTGTATATTTTCTGAAGCTTTGATCTGTTCTTTAATTTGGGCCATTTTTTTTCTTGGTCTCGATGAGCCTGTTACATAGTAAGGGGTGGAGCCTTAGGTATTTACCAGAGTGGGGCAACCACATCGCTGTGCTGTGATGCTGTATGTGGGGGAGGGTCAGAGAGGGAACAGTGCCACTTACTCAGCTCTCTGCCGGTTTTCAGTCACTTTCCCCCCTACCCACAATCAAATTGGGCCCTTCTGGTGCTGATTCCCGGATGGGTGGGTTTGTGTACATTCTGGGACCCTGTGGGTCTGTCCAAGGAACTCTCCTGTGAGGCTAGGAGTTCCTCCTGCTGCCACCTCAACCCCCACAGGTGTTTTCAATTAGAGGTTTGAGGCTTTATTTCCCCATGCTGGGACCCTGGGTAGTGTAGTCTGTCTTGCTGCCCAGTTGTTCCTCCCAGTTTATCCACACACAAATTTGGGACCACCCAGTCCACAATCCGCCACCTTGCCTGGTCCTCCAGCTGCCGCCTTGCTGGGAGTCTTCTCTGCCCAGCTGCCTGTCTCCACCCCTGCTATTGGTCTGGATGAATGTTTCTTCTCTAACTCCTTAGTTGTTGGACTTCCATACAGTTTGATTTTCTGTCAGTTCTGGTTGTTTATTGTTTTTAAATTTGTTGTTGTCCTTCTTTTGGTTGCGCGAGGAGGCACAGTGTGTCTACCTATGCCTCCATCTTGGCCAGAAGTCAGCTGCCCTCCCATTCTAAATGAAAGCGATGCTGGATAGAGTAATCTTGGATGTAGGTCATTGCCTTTCATGACTGGGAATACTTCTTTCCAGCCCCTTCTTGCCTATAAGGTTTCTTTTGAGAAATCAGCTGATAGCCTTATGGGAACTCCCTTGTAGGTAACTGTCTCCTTTTCTCTTGCTGCTTTTAAGATTCTCTCCTTATCTTTAATCTTGGCCAATGTAATTATGATGTGCCTTGGTGTGTTCCCCCTTGGGTCCAACTTCCTTGGGACTCTCCGAGCTTCCTGGACTTCCTGGAAGTCTATTTTCTTTGCCAGGTTGGGGAAGTTCTCCTTTATTATTTGTTCAAGTAAGTTTTTCATTTCTCGCTCTTCCTCTTCTCCTTTTGGCAGCCCTATGATTCGGTTGTTGGTACATTTAAAGTTGTTCCATAAGTTCGTTTCTAAGCCTCTCCTCATTTTTTTCAATTCTTGTCTTCATTCTTTTCTGGTTGAATGTTTATTCCTTCCTTCCTTCTAAATCATTGATTTGAGTTCAGTTTCCTTCCCTTCACTGTTGGTTCCCTGTATATTTTTCTTTATTTCACTTTGCATAGCCTTTACCTCTTCCTCTATTTTGCGTCCATACTCAGCAGTTTCTGTAAGCATCCTGATTACCAGTGTTTTGAACTCTGCATCTGATAGGTTGTCTGTCTCGTCATTACTTAGTCGTTTTTCTGGAGTTTTGATCTGTTCTTTCATTTGGGCCATATTTCTTTGTCTTGGCGTACCAGTCTGGTGAATGTTTCTTCTTTAACTCCGTGGTTGTGGGATTCCCATGCAGTTTAATTTTCTGGCAACTCTGGTTGTTTTTGTTTTAAATTTGTTGTTGTCCTTCTTTTGGTTTTGAGGAAGCAAAGCATATCTACCTACACCTCCATGTTGGCTGAAGTCTCCTATTGATATGATTAAATGTGGTAATTTTATCGGCATGCCTAATATTTGTGTTTTCTGAATCTGCGGGTTCATATCTTCTATTAATTATGGGAAAATTCTGAGCCTTTTATATTTTCAAATATTGCTTCTTCCTATTTTTTCTCTTTCTATGTTTAAACATCTGTGAGCATAGTGTGGATCTTCTTGTTCTATTGTTTGTTTCTTAAAATTTCCATCACTCTTATTTCTCTGTGTTACTTTTTTGCATTTTTTACTACTTCTTTTAAAGATTTTTATTTTTTTTTTAGGGAAAGGTGAGGGAAGCAGGAGAGGGGGAGAAACATCACTGTGCAAGAGAAATATCAGTCTGCTGCCTCTCACATGCCCCTAACTGGGAAGCTGGCCCTCAACCTAGGCATGTGCCCTGACCAGGAATCCAACCACTGACCTTTTGGTTCACAGGCTGGCACTCAATCCACTGAGCCACCCCAGCCAGGGCTTTACTACTTCTTCAGTGTTATTTTCCAGCTCACTAACTGTCCCCTCAGTTTTGTGTAATCAGATTTTCAGTCCATTCATTGAATTTTTAGTCATGACCATTATGTTTTGTTTCTAGAAGTTCAGCTTGGATTGTTTTTTTTAATAAACATTCATATTGCTTTATTTGTAGTAATCCTATTTTCTCATGCTTTGATTTGTTTTATCTCTATAGCAGTTTTTCATTTTATATTTTTGTAAGAGGTTCTTTATTTATTTTTAGAGAGGGTGAAGGGAAGGAGAAAGAGAGAGAGAGAAGCACACATGGTTACCTCTTGCAGGCATGTGCCCTGACAGGAGTGAACTGGCAGCTTTTCACTTTGCAGGGCAAGGTCCCACTGAATCACAATGGTCAGGGCTCTATAACAATTGTAAACATAGATATTCTGGTTCTACATTTGCTTCCTGAAATTTCTGCAGACTCTCGCACATGCTAATTTCACAGGTTAAGTAGTTTGGGATAGTCAGAATGTTGCAAGGTTCGAGTTGAGTTTGTGTCACTTCAGAGAGTTTTGCCAGGAGTGCTAGGGGCACTCATGCCAGGGACCACTTTTTATGAGGAGTCTTGTTAGGTCGTGCATGGGATGTAACTTTGAACTACAAATTAAGTGAGGGAAGGCCTGTGGTTATGAAGGTGAAGCTTCTTCTCTGTTTTTCATAACTATTAAATCTAGCTCCTCTAGATTATTAAGACTAGAAATCTCTGTAATCAGAGTATCAGTGCCTGCTTACTGGTCTCATTTCCAATTCCCTTTTGTTCCTTCTTTGTGTGGGGAAATTCCAACAGTGCATAGAAGAAAACCAGACTGGAAGAGTAACTTGCCGTTAGATTGCCTGAGATTTATTGCCATGTGATGGGAAGTAAACCAATATTAAAAGCAAATATGCATATTAATGCCTTTGGGTAACAGAGCGAGATAATGGACTTTTTTTATTGGCATTTATATGATTAGAGTCGTTGATATGATGACTTACATATATTATTCCTCATATAATATGTGTCTGTGTCACAAGGTGATGGCTGAAGCATGTAGTCATTTTGGAGTTAATTTAATAAACTTCTAAAAAATACTACTTTTTTTTCACACTTATTCAATGCTTTGTTAATAAATACGTTTCCGGTTCTCAAATTAAAATAACTACCCCTATCTGATTTTACTCTGACTTCTTTCATATGAGAGCGTAAGTAACAGGGTGAGAGTAGCTGTGATTTTATTATCGTCCTCTTTGTCCTGCCTGACGCATGCCAAAGCCTTGTCTCCTTGCCTTTCTTCTTCCTTATTCCCCTGCAGGAGGCCACTCTAAAGATAGTTCCAGGAGTAGATGTCACGTACATGGTCAGGTTGCTGAACCACTTAGTCCTTTTTAGGAAGTTTAGGGATGTGGGAAACAGTGAGCAGAGTAGGCTAAGCATATTTATCAAGTAGCAAGTTACCATACTTCTGAAAAATAAAGAATATAATCCTCTTAATAATCTTGTAGTAAGTAATTTTATTTAAATCTATTTTAAAAGGATTATATTTTTTAAATATGTAAAATGATTTTGAATCTTCAAAAAAGCTTTGAATGTGGTTCTCAGGATTGTGTTTTGTTAAATATAATAAATCTGAGACTATGTGCTGATGAATTATTGCTTCCTGGCAGTGGTTTTCTGCCTATGATATTATTATCTCCAGAAAAGAACGGTTGGAAGGGTTTAATGCTTGACAGTGAAATAAGTACACTGACTTTTTCTCAAAGCTGTGAGAATGTAGCTTTCTTATATTATCTTTAGACCCCCCTTTCTCCTTTCCCCATCACTCCAAATAATGATACTTGTTGGGTAGCAGATTGCTGGATGCTGATTCCCCCAAATACCACCAGGATAACACGTCCATTAGAATGCCAGGGGTTCGTTACACAGTATACCTCAGAACTGCTAGAAAAATTAAAGAAAAGTTCTAATTTTCTTTGAAAAATGAAATTTGGAACAGCAAAAATGATTGTATAATTATTTTGGTTTTTAAATTTCTGGAAAGACTGTCTATTAAAGTGATTATAAGGATATATATATGTAATTGAATTCTGATTTTTAGTTTTTCAATTTGTTGTGAATATTTTTCATAGCTCTATCAGGTCATGACAGTTATTGATTTCGAAAATTTGATACAGACTTCTGTTAAAATTTTGATCTATAAATGAAGATAAATATAAAACATTATAATTTATAATTATAATCATATTATAATAATTTATAATTACATCATTACAATCAAGTGAATGTTACAAAGAACCTTTCTCACAAATTATCTGCTGATGTAATTTCACTTTATATCTATAACTAGCAAAAATAAACGTCTTGAATGGTGTCCGTAGTCCCTGAAGGTGGCAGGAGGCACCTCAGAGAGACACATGTATTTTTTTAAGGGGCCTTGATCAGAGGAGATCGGGCTGCTCCTTCTCAGTTTCTTGCAGTTAGATGTTGGCAACAGTGCTTTTGCCCAGAAATACCTCAGGCAGATTCCAGGAAGAATCTGGGAGAAGAGATTCCCCAAGATTGAGAGGCCTTTCAATTAGGTGTGACTCCCTACTTCTAGAGAGCAGATAGGAAGCAAGCTACCATTTCCTGTGGGAAGTAGGGCCCTGGAATCAAATGAGCCCTCCCACTAATCTGTTGGTCTTTCCCCACCCCACCCACCTCTCGTTTCTGGGAATACCAGAGACATAGCTGGGGGAGCTGACTCAAGAACTTGGTCAGATGGGGAGCCTGTCACCCACTGGGGGGACTTTGGCTTTCTTCCTGTTTTATGCAGACTTATTCGTTGCCCATGGTTGATAAACCCTAAAACATCACTCACTCACAGCTGTGGAACAGACTTGTCAGGGCTGGGCTGCAGAATGGTAGTGCCACAGGGACTGTGCACACAGCCAGCGAGTCGGTCACTGTGGTTATGTTCGTGCCGTACTGTGCAGGGCCTAAGGGGTTGAGAGAAGGTGGGGTTTGATTTGGCCTAAATACGGGTCCCAATAATTTGTAGCATATATACATTTGTATTGGCATCCTTCAGACTTATGTAACTAGAAATTATTGTAATTATATTGCCCTTAAAAACAACAACCATTTTATGGGAGAACTGCCAGTGTGCAGTGATTTAAAGAGCAGAGTAGAAGTCACGATACATGGCACCTCGTCCTGCCTCGGGCTCTAGGGCGGTCTGTGACCCTGGGTCACCGTCCTCCCCACTCCACCCTGCCCCGGGACAGCCTCAGCTGTCTGCGTTTCTCATGTGAGTGATGAAGTTGTAGACTAAGCTTCCCTTTAAGGTTCCATTGCTCCAGAATGCCATGCTCTTCAGAATGTTTGTGACTTTTCACTTAATGAGACCAGGTCGCTTTGTTTGTATTTTGTGATTTTAAAAAATCATATGGCCAAAGATTTCAAAATTTGCTGAGTATAATTACTTTTAAATAAATGGTAGAGGCTTGCTTTGGAGTGCTGTACCTAAACAGAACAGGGTAGCTTTCCAATGAGATTGGAAATTGCCCTTAAGGTGCCCTTCAGTGACACTTACTATGATCTGCTTTTAGTTTATGGGGGAATTGTTTGTGTTTTGGTTCATTTGTAACTGGGTGGCATATTTCCATGGGTTTGAGAATAGTGAGGTGCATTGGCTTTGAAATTCTCAGCACTGTTTGGACAGCTAATTGCATACATTTAAAATTTAAAGCATTTGAGCAGCCCCTTTTAGAAATGATTTTTAACCAGTGCTGGTTCATACTGCATTGGTGCTACAGTTCAAATGCTGAGGGAGCCTTTTGGCTCCTTTCCCAAAAGAGGCGGCAGCCGTGTCTCCCTGCTCTCTTCAGCGCTTTCTGCCTCGTGAGTGGTGCAGCCTGTCCTGCGGATGCACAGAAACCCTCCCATTTAATCTGCAGCGGAGAAGAATGGAGCTCAGCGTCCAGTAGAAATCAGTGGTCTAGCAAGGTTGCAGTAAATAGAAATGACTTTGTATTTCACCAGTGGAGCAAGAAGACATGTATAATATTTCTTTTGCTGTCAGCTGATAAATTTTTGCTTTCTGTTTCCTTCCAGAGAGATGTGGATAATTTGCCCTGCCTCCAACGTCTGTTTCTCAGCTTCAACAATATATCTAAGTAAGTGGAAACTCCCCACTTGTCATTTACTAATAGCTTGATTGTGTGGGTTCTGGTGCTTTAAAATAAGATCGTAAGTGCCTTGGAGAATTTACTGACACGTGAGATTTTAAGTTGGAAAATGATAGGGCCGTCTGTGACCAAGTTCTTGGTGGGAAAAACAAAGCTCTGATGTGTATTAGCACTTCTAATACTGAAATGATGGGATTAGGGTAACATGTGCTTTTTATTTCGTTATACCTTAGAGGTGCTGTGCTGCAAAACGTGGGGATTTCAGTACACATTGTGCTGTCCTTTGTTTGACATTTGCGGCACTAGTCAGTCGAATTAGAATTTCTTTCATAAATTACCTACAATCTGTATAGCTGCTAAACGGTTAGTTTCCATGCAGCAGGCTGAGACACTTGCTAATGAGTCTGTAACTTCCAGCCTGGTATCCTTACATAGAGCCAGTGCTGCTAAGAGACTGTATATTAAATATACAAATGTACGAATATTGTTACAGAGATTTGAAGCATATTGTCCTTTGTGCTGTGACCAAGTCTTCCTCAGTGTCAGCGTGGCAGATTTCAGCACTGGAGCTGAGACAAGCTGTCAGACTTTCAGTGTGGAGGGACCTCTCTTCCTGCCCTGATTGTCCCTTCTCTTCCCCCTCGCCACGTAGTTTGAACTCAGCTTTGTAACAACCTAAGTTCTTCCGTTTTTCTTCAAGGTTGTGCTTTGACCCTGCTTTTATAACATGGTAAGAATGAAGTGTAAGAGTTTAGAGCACGTCTCTTCCTGGCCTCTGGGTCTGTGCTTCTGATTACTCGAAGCTGGTTCGGTGTTTCTGCCCTTTCTGTTTGCACCCATCAGTCTTGGGGCACCCATGTCCTTGTACTGTATATCTAAAGGTTAGAGCTGAGGTCCAGGTGGTGAACTTTGCAAATAGGCATTATTTCAAAGAAAACACCCCGAACCTCTCTTTCTCTTCTGTGGAAAAAGCATTAAAGTTTTCTGGAGTATGTTTTCTTTTTCTCATTTTATGTTGAATGCTCTTCCAGCTGCCTTTCTCTCTTGCTGAGGAGGTAGGATTTATTTTTCAATGCCAGTGTAAGGGACATTCAGTTTTCTTTAGGGAATTCTACCTAAAGACCATTAGCAACTGTTTTGAGAGGATAATTTCCCATTCTCACAACATGTTGTTTCTTGTGTCTCACAAGATGGACTGTTTAAGGTGCTCCAGACCCTTAGACCCCCCAGCCTGTGGTGGAACCCGTTACTGTTCTCGTCTGGGTTATGGGGAGTGACTTAAAGAGAGAGAGAAACTTGGGGGTAGGGGTTATGATGCTCCAGGTCCCCAGGATCCCTGAACTCCTGGAGTCACTGCAGAAGCAGCTCAAAATGGTGCTGTCATGTTTCTAGCAAGACCTGGAACCAAAGTTTACGAGCAACGCTTGTGAATACCACTCCCAGGTAACACTTGTGCACCCTCAACTGCTCCCCCTACGGAACCAAAGGACGGGGACAGGATCAGAACCTGAACACTTGGAACCCTTTCAGAAGCAAAGGGTCCACCGTCCAGGAACATCTCGTGCTGACACCGCCTAGTCCGGCCCCAAACCCTGGATTGGGAAGACAGACCTGAGCCTACCTCCGGTCTCCTAGTCAGTTGACTTGCAAATACAAGCCTATTCTTTTCTCAGACGCCGGTGCAGCACCATAGTATTGGCTTCCATGTGTGTCGTCAGTCACAAGCCCCTGCTTGTGACACTGGGTCTCTAGGGAGTTAGTTTTGGTTGCTTGTATTTAGGGAATTTTCTTACCAACCTCTAAAGGAGTTTCAGTCAACCATATACATATTAAAACAAAGATGTGATTAATGGGATGAATACTTATAATTTTCTTTAAAAGGTATGATTTTGCAAGAAATTGCAATCGAAGTGAGTCAACAATGTCAGGGCTTTCATTTTCTTCTTAATTGCCTTCTCTGGATTTGAGCATGGGCCTAGCCCTTTACTTTCCTCTGCTGCTTCCGGCTGATGTACTTTGAGGCTAAGTGCATTTTCTGCTTTGTTCCTGTTAATGCACAAGGCCCAGGAGATAGTATGTAGAGAATATAGTGGGTCTGAGGGGGAAAAATCAGAGTTGGAGCATTGAAAACATTTCTGTGAAGTGTACTTAGGACACAAATATTCCAGATAGCAGGGCCCATCGATGATCGGTAGTGACACCTCTAGTTAATCTTTTCAGGGTCCAAGTGTCCAGCATACTTCTGACACAATAGACTTGCCTGGTTTTACAAAGGGGGACCCAACAAACCCCAGAATTATCTTCCGGAGGGCAGGCCTCTTGTACTACAGGCTTCCCCTGCCAGGTGAGTGTTCTAGGAACCCGTATGTGTCAGTGTACCAGCTGGTGGTGTTGTGAGAGGCTGTTTGGCTTCAGTGAATTTTTTTGAAGACTCTTTCACCATGTTCGCCCACTTCGTGATGGGTGATTTACGAGTGCACCGGCCCACACTGTGCTGAGTATTCAGCAGTTTTTTGACCAAAAACAGCATGCCTCCTGTACCCCACCCTCCCTATTCACCTGATCTCACCCCGAGTGACTTTTTTTGTTTCTCTGGATGAAAGAAGTCCTCGAAGGGAAACATTTTGCTGATGTGGAAGAGGTGAAACAAAAAATGGCAGAAGCACTAAAAGGCATCAAAATTGACGAGTTCCAAACTGTTCTGAGCAGTGGGAGAAACATCTGGATGGGTGCATTGCATCAAATGGAGAGTACTTTAAAGGTGACTGGAGTTTAAACATGTAAGAATAAATACATTCCATTTTATAAATAAATTCCATTTTGGGGGGTCCCCCTCATAGAGTGCAGTAGCCCAGATGTACCAGGGGTCCAGAAGAGTAGAAACAGTAGGGTAAGGCTGAGAGTCAGCACCTTTTGGGTCTCCTGGAAAATTCTCGGATGGTATTTCCATGGGGTTTTTTATCATGGGGTTTGTTGGGTCCCCCTTTGTAAAACCAGGCAAGTCTATTGTGTCAGAAGTATGCTGGACACTTGGACCCTGAGAAGATTAACTAGAGGTGTCACTACCGATCATCGATGGGCCCTGCTATCTGGAATATTTGTGTCCTAAGTACACTTCACAAATGAAAACATCCAACCATATATCCATTTTGGGGAGACGAAAATGCTTTGAATGTTACGTACTAGGGCTTCTTGGTTTTAACCAAGTTACTGGATTCTTAAATGACCACTTGCGTAAATTATTAGGTAATAATAATTACCTAATTATTACCTAATTACCTTCCAGTTGGCAATTCAAGGAGTTCCAAAATGTGATGGTGCCCTACTGAATTCAAGGAATTACAGCATGGGTTGAATGGTGAACTTTGTGAACAGAACCCTTTGTGTGTGTTTTCCTGAAGACATGAGAACAGTGCATTTAGTTCTACCATGAGACATGCAAGATATACTTAGAGAATGAATGACAAATATTCATGTCTATGTATCCGAATAAAATTAGTGCTTCTGGTTAATGTATCCCTCAGAGCATGAGGAATATAGAGACACAAATAGGTCCTTATAATTCAGTGAGTTAAAGTTAGTTGTGGTGGCATGCAGGGGTATTAGAAAATGTAAGTCAGCCTGGAAGTGAAGGAAGCCTTCCCAGAGGTAGATGGTACCCGAGCTGAGCTCTAAGTGCAGAGCAGACTGTAGTCAAGTAAGGGGCACTGGGACATTAAAGGTACAGGGCACACCTGGGCGGAGTTGATGGCGAGGCTCAGGATCAGCTCGCTAGGTCTGCTTTCTGGGGCACTGCCGTGAGGTCCTAGCCCTCCCCTGTTAACTCCCCCCCACCCCCTTCATACTAACCCTGGGCCTTCCTGCAGCCCATAGAATGCTGCAGGGACCTGCCAAAGTACATTTTATGATGCTCACCTCTAGACAAATGCTTTGTGGTTAATGACGATAATCAGTTAAATTCCATTATTCACCTCTTCTTCTTGGGTATTGGTTGTCTGGTTGATTCATTTTGTTTTTCTTGGTTCTCATGCTTTTAATTTCCAAGTAGTGATTGTATTTTTTTCTAGTGGTTTGTCCTTATTTTATGAATGAAAGTTTTCTTTGATTTTTGGAATTTACTTTTTTCCCTTGGAGTTACTACCTGTATCTGTTTTCTAAACAAAACAAAAATGCTCCTTCTTTTTTTGTTTTTTTTACATCCATGATTTTTGGATGGTAGTTTTATTTA
Source organism: Macrotus californicus (assembly GCA_007922815.1). Classification (NCBI taxonomy): domain Eukaryota; kingdom Metazoa; phylum Chordata; class Mammalia; order Chiroptera; family Phyllostomidae; genus Macrotus; species Macrotus californicus. The sequence continues at coordinate 3,114 of VMDR010025348.1, read as the reverse complement.
TAAATGAGAGTCCAGATGGAGTTGCTTCCTCAACCTAAATGTTTGAAAATCACTGTGAGTGGAAGCTGTGAGTACGGGATCCATGTCTGCAGAGGATGTAGGGGTGGGGAGTGGGGGTTGCCTACGCCGTTGGATTTCCCTTTGGGACGTTCACAGAAACTCGCCTTCTGGGAATGGGGCCTCCCTTTTCATGGCTGCCACCAGAACTTACCCAGAACACTGCCCTTTTTCTCTCTTCATTTTCAGTCCAGGGACAGTTCCGAGTTAGCCACTCCGAGAGCGAGAGGCTAGCAGATTGCTTCCAAACCTTCCAATAATTACTGGGCAACTGACCCGTATCTGCTGCCAGCACTAGCTGCCTCTGATTTGGGGAGTGTCCTGAGGCTCTGCCAGCAACACTTACCGACTTGCAATGTAATGATCCTGTTCGGTTAAGGCTAATCTTCAGCAGTTCTGGGTTTTACTAATTCCATCTGCTTTATGTCTTCCAGAAATCCCTTAGTGTTCCCGTCTGCTGCTGGAACTCTGCCTGATTTTTTAGTGCCGCTGTGGATATTCATACTTTTGTATTCAGTCATTTCAAAGAGATTGGGAGAGGGTGAGAAAATCAGGGGTGTCCTGCCTTTTGGCCTCTCTGGGCCACACTGGAAGAAGAAGGGTTGTCTTGGGCCACACATTAAATACACTGCGACACCTAATCACAAAATATCTCGTAATGTTTTGAGTAAATTCACGGTGTTATGTTGGGCCACATTCATAGCCGTCCTGGCCTGCACGCAGCCCACGGGCCACAGGTTGGACATCCCTGTAGGGCAGGTGCTCAGGCATCCCTTCTCATAACTGTCCTTCCTTTGAGTGATTTCCCCAAATAGGATGCACATAAAGATATCTTTGGAAGGTTTGAAGATAAATAGTAGACACTGGTTCGCTGCTGGGTAATCTGCCCCTGGAGATTTGCAGTGGGTCCAGGGATCTGGACTTTTCTGAGGCTTTTTGGAGGATTCCAATGGGCACTTGAATGCTGGATTTGGGTACCATTGAGTTATGATACCCCAAAATGAGAATACTTACTAACTTACAGATTACTGTTTTATGTAAAATTTCCCTTCACAAGGAAGAGCTTTCTAAACAAAAATATTTGTCAAGGACAAATTATATGCTACCCTCTGGAGGCAGTTTATGCTCCGTAGCCAAAAACTGGGGTACTTCATCAGTTTCATCTCTTTTTCCTGAGACAGTTGCACAGTTACGGGGTTGAGTTGTCATTGATTCTTCTCTTCAGTCCCTCTCTCCTTTCATTCTCCAAATGTAGAAAGTTTTTATAAGCTTTAAAAAAAAAGCCAGAAGGAAGAAGGTTTATAATTCTAGTGCCTTGACTGCCCAAGAGGGGATGGTTGTTGCCCGCAGGACTAAGGGGACGTCAGCCTCGCTGGAGAGGAGTCACGCACTAGTCAGGCTCAGGACTCTTGATCTCAGGAGGCCTTTTTTCACACTGTGGTAAAATGCACACACGCACAGCAAGCATCTCAACCATTTTTAAATACACAGCGCAGCAGCGCTAGATGCATTCATTGCTGTGCAGGCAGTCTCCAGAATTTTCACCTTGCGAAGCTGAAACGCAGCAGTGCTCCACTCCGTCCTCCCCGGCCCTGGTGACCACCACTCCACATCCGCTTCGGTGAGCCGGACAGACCAGGTACCTCGTCTAGTGGAAGCTCCCAGGACTTGCCTCTTGTGACAGGCTCATTTCGCTTTTAGCATGATGTCCTCACATTTCTTCCATGTTGTAACATGTAAAAACTCCCTTCCTTTATAAGGCTGAATGCTCACCGATTATTCTTGAGGTGGTATGAGCGAGACTAGAAGAGGGATCTGCAGAAGGAGCCGTGTCTACCTCGCCATCCTCACTGCCTTGCCATTACGCCGTAGACTCCTCTGGCACTGAACTTCCTTAAACCTGCCTGTCATGCTCCCATTGCCCACTCAGTTGTCGTATCTCTGTGGCTTCTGGCAATAACATTTTTCTAACCCCTCTCTCTCTGAGCAACTCCTGAGCTTCCTCTAGATTTCAGATTAAGTAGCACCAAGGGTTCTCAAACTTTAACATGCCTAAGAACCGTCTGGACAAGTGGGGCTCAGGAATTTGTATCTTTAGCAAGTGACGCAGCTGACTTAAAGGACCTTGGGTCTCTGTTTTTTGTACTTCAAGTAAAAACTTACATGGGGATTCTAAAATCAGTTTAGTGGACCAAGACCAGAAAACTAACACCAAGTAGAAAATATCAGAGTTAGTCACGCATTTAAGGGATATTGTTTCATGAAAGATTTTCAGTTTTAATTACGTGTGGTTGTTTCTATGCATGCACTTGTGTGTGTATTATTTTACTACAGACGTGTGGGAACTAGGTGATAATGTAAATGTGTTTCTCACTATGGATTGGGTTTTAAAAGTTTGAAAAATACTGTGGGGTCTTGGTATATGCTTTCCTAACCCTCTGTATCTCCACTATTATTGCAGTGTTCGTAGCTTATTGTACGTTCATTTAACTTGTTCTCCCTGCTAGACTGTGAATTTGACAAAGGCAGGGGAGTGTGTCTGCCTTATGCACTGCAGTCTCTCCAGCATCTAGCACGTATAAGCTCTCAGTAAAAATATTACTGTCATATCAACAAAATTTTCAAAAGGATTGAATCCCTCAAATGGCAAGGTTATTCTGTGTGGTCTTAGAAGCTGTTTTGGTGGGTGTCCTATGTCAATACTAAGTCATTTAGACTATATTTAATAGCTGGACAGGTGAGGTTTAAGGGTAAACAGTCAGTTCCCCTGGGAATTGCTTCTGGCTTCCAGGCCAATCTACTGACTTGTCAGTAAGCATTTTGCCCGGAACTTCCAGAGATAAGAAGAGCCTATGGAGCCTGGTGAACACCTAAGGCTCCGCCCCTTACTACGTAACAGGCGCGCCAAGACAACAAAAATGGCCCAAATGAGAGAACAAATCAAAGCTCCAGAAAAAATACAACTAAGCGACCAAGAGATAGCCAACCTATCAGATGCACAGTTCAAAACACTGGTAATCAGGATGCTCACAGACTTGGTTGAATTTGGTCGCAAAT
>VMDR010025347.1:0-14563 GCA_007922815.1 Macrotus californicus | reverse complement strand
CAATCAAATGAGCCAGGAATAAACTTCCTCAAAGTGTAATATACACTGAAGTTTTTGTAACTATCAGGAAGTTCTCAATGGCCTTCCTATATTGATCCCCTGTAAATAAAATATATAGTCTTTAGCAGAGGAATGGTTCAGAGACAGAAATATTGCAATTGATGGTCTTGTGTTGTAAAAATTATCCATCAAAACCACCTAGTCAGCATTGCTCTCTCCCTCCCCCATCTCCATCACAGCACGGGATTTGCATACTTATGTAAAAGTTTAGCTTCCAGATCCTGTGAGCTGCTTGAGAGAATGGGGATTTTCTCAGCATTTTACAAATCTCCCATAGCTTCCCCCATGCCTGACAAATTAGAACTCAATAACATAAAAGTGAGTTGACTTTTCAGATGTCAAGGAAATTAGTTAACTAGCAATATAGATAATCTTCAAAGTCACTTGGACTTATTTCCTTTCACTTTTTAGACAGGGCTTTCTAATACATTTGTTTATCAACAAAATAAAGCCATACATAATATCTATTTTATTTGAAGCATCCAACTGAGTACCGGAGTATACATTTCTATCTCTATGTCTATATTTTATTGATCTACATTATATTTATATTTAGATATGGTTAAACCTAATCACAACCTTATAAGGTGCATCCTGTCGTCATTTGGTGTGCTGAGTAAATTGTTCAACTTCTCAAACCTAGTATGAGCTAATGTGCTAGAGTTCAAATCTTTTTTTATGTATAATTTAGAGCTACACACCTAACCAGCATCCTTTAAAGAAGGGGTCTAGGAAATAAAGTTATGCTTACTCACCTTAGTTTGCTGTTTCAGATAGTTGTCACTTTGTAATTTGTTTCTCAAAATTTATAGCACTTTTAATTCCGAAGAGGCATGTATTAGTACCCCAAATTGTGTCATTGCATTTGCTATCTTACTGTAAGCATTTGTGGACATAGTAAACTTTTTCTGTATCAGTGTGAGGCATTTTAGATAACAGTAAAAATTCTTCCACATTCTCGGCGATATCGTAAGGCTCTATCTCTAGAACTACCTGCTCTCACTGAGTTTATTCCTGAAAACATGTATAATAAAAGCTGCTGTAATATTGAAGTTAGAAGTCTAATGAAAAATGAAAGTGAGCCTGCTTTTAACCATGCTTACTCAATGCAAGGTTTACCTTATTGCTTCCAGAATATTGATCTGTTAGTTATGAGCTAACATGAATCATATGCAATAGAATTTTTCTTAGAACAGCTAATCAGATCACCTCATTCGCAAAAACAGTGGCCAAAGAACTAGTTATTTGTTCAAATTAAATTATAGATTTACTTCAAATTAATATATATTTAAAATTGTTTAAGAACACCAATGCATATGCATAAGTCAACCTCTTCTCTGCTCCCCCACCTTTAGTATAAACTCTGGGCCAAGAATTTATTTAAAATAGCCAAAAAGTGCCAGATTATGTTATCTTCCTATCTTTGCAGACAACATTTTTATTCTGGGACATTTTTTTCAATTATTATTTTTTTTAAATCTGGAAATAGACATTAGAGAAAAGTTAGTTAACAGAGCTAGAGTAGCTAATAAGAGACTTTAAAGAAACATAAGAACCAAAATACTTGGCCCAATATACAAAGAATATTCTAGATTTTTTTCTAAAGCAACTATCGATATGATCTTAACTCCCTCTTTGAAATTTTAACCAAATAAAAAAGTGCAATTTTTTACCGAAAGGTAAATTTCTTAAATTATGGCACATACAGCATCTGAAAATAAATTTTCCTTTTGAAACTGATTGTAGACATTATGTTCTATTTTATTGTTATTGTTCTATTTTATAGCATTAGCTTCCAAGTGTTCAGATATTAAAATCTGCCATAAAATAATATTTTACATAGGAATGTTTTAATATTACCAAACCCAAAGATGGAAAACATTTCATATTATTTTACACAAAATGGTGTCAGAATACTTGTAAAACATGTGTTTTTAAAGGTAGTTTGTTTCAGTTACTGAAGCACTTTAGATTATTGTTGCCTTTAATCTTCACGGCACCTTGGAGAGGAAGGGGGTGTTTCCATCTGAGAGGATGAAATAGAAGTTGAGGAATAAATTGCTTCGCCCTTGACATTGTTGACAATAAGCCCTGGAACTCAATCTCTAGCTTTTTAGTTCTAAATCTCGTGCCTAAATACAGTTTTTATTGGCAACAGAAACATTAACAGAGTATCAAAACTGTCTTTTCAGCTGTAAAAAAGAAGCAAATCTTACTTACCCTTTGCAACAGCGTGTTTGAACCCGGAGAACATTATGTAAGTGGAATAAGCCAGTCAGAGAAGGACAAGCACCATAGGGTTTCACTCACACGTGGAATCTAATGAACAAACAACTAAGAAGCAAAATAGAGACAGACTCATAGATAGAGGAGAGATTGACAGCTGTCAGAAGTACGGGGGTTTGTCGGGTTAGGTAAAACATGTAAAGAGGTTAAGCAAAAGAAAAAACAAAACAAAAACACAGATAACAGTAAGGTGATTACCAGAGGGAAAATGGGGCTTGGGAGGAGGTAGAAGAAGGTAAGGGGGGGATAAATGGTGATGGACAGAGACTTGACTTGGGGTGGTGAACACACATTGCAATATACAGATGATGTAGTAGAGAATAGTACACCTGAAACCTATTTAATGTTTTTAACCAATGTCAGTCCAATAAATTCAATTAAAAAAGTAAAACAAAACAAAAACAAAAACAAAAACTTCTCTATCTTTCACTATGCAGGGAAAGATAGTAAAATCTAGTTATGTTAATACAATCACTTTAATACATTTTTCGTAGTACCAACTATGTTTACACATGGCGAAGAGTTAGTTGGTGGCCTACCCATCTTGTTCTATTTATTTAGGGAATGTGAGAGACAGTAGGACTGACTCCATACCCAGCTTCAAGCACTGGGTCTTGCTTGGCCTAAACAATCAGCAAATACAATCTAGGTCTATGTCAATTAGTGCTTGATATTCCACAGGCACAAGGACTAGTTCATCTGCAGGCGCCCAAGTGGATGATGCCGGAATTCCTGTTCCGAGGTTGGAGAACAGAACCTTGCTCTCCGTAGACTTGCTCTCTGTAGCCACTGTGCAGCCAAATGAAGAGTGAGGCATAGAATATATACCACTGATAAGACAGAACAGACAGAAACAAAGAAACTGGGCCTTTAATGACATAACTGGATCAAAGTGAAAATGAAGTACCTACACCCTACCGCAGTAATTGCAAGGTGCATGAGCCAGCTAAATTATCTTTATTGTCTAAGAGAATTTGCATTTGTTTTTATTTTGGGGTTACATGTAACTGAAAACATTCTAACTGATATGCTGTACATATTGTATAGGTGTATTATCAGTTCACAGATGTTAGTCTTGTTTACAAGGGCAGTTTAAACCACCATGTAATTTACAATCACAGAGTTTTCATAGAATAAAGATAGGATTTTTTTGTTCTTTAATTGACTTTATTTAACTGTGTATCTTGTTATTGATTTTTCTTTGTGCATTTCAAGACTGAATAACCAGCTCTATTTTCTCAAATTAGTGTGTGACGAATTCTCAAATGCCCCTTCTGTTATGGTTAAACAATAGATGATTGTTTGAAATTACGACAAAATGGCAAATGGAGGCTAGTTAAATGCATACTTGTTCATATGTACACAGAAACATATGAATGCATCTTGTTGAGCTGGACAAAATGACCAACTACAGGAGAGAATAGAGGCCATAACCCACCGCACAAGCAGGTTAAATAGAGCTCAGGTAAAGGCACAGAATGACCATGTGCTGCTAGCCAGGTAGAGCTGATTCCCTAAAGCTGTTAACAACGTGGGACCTTCATATCTCAGAATGTCAAATTCCAAGCGAAGAGTTGGATTGTGAAAAGTAGGCTGCAACAGGCTTTTAAGAATCAGTTCCACAGAGGAAGCTACTAAATTGACAACACGATGCACATGTAAGTTGAATTAAAGCAGTCCAATCTCAGTTGAGAGCAGGAAAGTAAACTAAACAAGTAAGGTTAGAATGTACATAGGTCCAGATGATTTTGTTAACCAAGCTCTCCTGCAGAATGGAATCATTTTAGAAGATCTCCACCCTGGACCCTGCCGTCATGTTTTTGCCTTCTTACCTTATTATTTAGGCAATCTGTGCCCCCAGTACACTTCCACTCCCTCCAGCTCCTCTGCCTAAATCTTGCAGTCTGGAGCAGCCAGTCCACATCACAGCTTTTGTTTAAAGCAGTATTTGAGTTGGATCATGCTGCAGTGGCAGATTATTGAGTAAAAGAGAAAACGGCTTTTGGCTTCCTTCTCCAGATATCCTGCGACATCCCTAGAGAGGTGTATGTTTGCCTTCCTAAGAATCAGTGACTAAAACTTTTGCTTCGTTTTGAAAAGCAAATGTCCCTGGGAATTGTAAATTTCAGGCAGTTGCATTCATTTACACTTTGGAGATCAGAGTGCTTAGAGAGAAATTTCCCAAGGAAGGCAGGAAAGGAGTACATGACACACTGCTTATACCTTAATGATACCATACTGAAATGTATTCTATTTTTATGGACATAAAAAGTTCAAGATTGTAAGCCATATCACAAAAAAATGATTCATAATGAATTGGATAATTATAGTCACAATTTTTTTTAATGACAGAATATAGCAAACTTACCTAAAGGATGTGTTTTTAAAACATGTTTGAAAGTAACTAATTAACAATCAAATGACAGACTTATGTTTTCAGGGACAATCTGTTTCCAGAGAGTTAACATATCAAATACTCGTAAGGATTTGTGTATGAGTTCTCTTTCATGCACTAGCAGCCTAGTCATCATATATAATGTGTAAAATGTAGGAACTGCCTAAACATGTTTGCATTAGTGTAGGTAGTTAGATATTAACAAAGGAAGGGTGCAAAGGGAATCAGACATTAAGAAGCCTAATCTCCTAGGGAATTGAATCAAACAATAAGCCTGATTGAGTATCACAGTTACAGCTTCAGACACCCTAGGGGGTCTCAGCATTGCCCCACCAAGGGGATTCATACCCCTCCATACCCCCAGCTTTTCAATCTCCTCAGGGTACAACCAGTCCACTTGCCTGGACTATGAAGGGGAAGGAATAAAACAATAAAGGGGAACTTTCTCGGCTGGGCACAAGCCCAGTAGAAGCCAAGATGACCTAAAGAGAGGTAAGAACATGTTCAGTAGTAACTAATGACAACCATAAGGGACGGAGGATAGCCTGGGAAAAAGAATTGCATTGGATAAGGGCCACAAACCCTAGAAGATCCAAGAAATGGATTGGTTAAGAGGAAGGCCCAACACCAACCTACAAAGGATTGGGAAGCTGATTGGTCAGTTTGAAAGATCGCCTGATTATTCCTAAACCCAAGATAATATAATCAGAGCCTAACCTACACAAGGTTTCTCTCTCTGTCTCGGTAGCATTCATTCATGTGTTCTTTGTCTGTAGCAACCATGCTGGACTAGCAGTCAGCTGGGGCCCGGCAGCTGTGAGGGCCCTAAGCCCATGCTCTAAGCATGAGCCTGGGTATGGCCATGTAGGGCCAGCCAAAGCTCAGCCTTGAAAAGAGACAATACTATCTGGACAGGGAAAGAGGCTGAACTGGACTGATCTTTGACATCATGCAGAAGTTCTGGAAATGGGTCTTCTGGGCTTGATAAAGACAAAGCTGGGCTTTTTCCACAGGGGGACAAATAGAAATGAGACTGCCAGAACCTGGGGGCAGTCATTTACTTCAACCTCAATAAATCTTACCACTATACCTTATTCCCCCTTGTATGTGTCCCCAGAAATTCTTTTCTTGCAAGTCTGTGAAAGGACCTTGTGTCCACTGGCCATACAATAAAAATTATATGAAAATTATGTTTCACAAATCTGGGAAGGTAGAAAAGGAAATCATTTGTGTAGATTTGGATTTGATATTTAGTTCTGTGTGACTTAGGCACATTTCTTAACCTATGAGGGTCTATTTTATCATTTGTAAAACTGAGGTAATACTACATATGTTTTTGAACACTGTGGGAAATAAAAGAAATGGTGTATGAAAACTGGAAGAAAAAACTCACCTATTTTATAACTGCAAATACCAAATACCTTATAATAAGATTGAAGTTTAGGGATATAAATCTATACCATTCTAAACTTTTTCTCTCTGTGTGTAAATAAGTATACATTAAATATTGTGCGACAGTAAACTTGTGTATTTTTGAGATGCTAAATTTGTTACAGCAGCCATAGGAAACACATTTCAGCCTCAGAATCCTCATGGAGATTTCCAGAACACACTTTTCTATTTCAAATTTCTTTGGTTTTATCAGTTCTCTTTTCTCTACCTGCATTTCCCCCCTTCTCTTTTCTTTCTGTAAAAGACTTATTTTTTTTCCAGTAAATATTCTAGAATCTTCCTAATGGCAAGATTGAGTGATTTTCCATCTGCTGGTGTTTTAGCATGCCATTAGCATCTGTATGACTGCAGAGCAGTGCAGTGGTCAATTCGGAGTTCTGAAATTAAATAGAGTAGGAGCTATGTCCCAGGTGTACCACTCACTAGATGTGCAGCCAAGTGTTCATTATTACTATGGTCCCTCACCTATTAAATTGAAATTATCTGTTACTGAATTCTTGTCTAGAGTATAAGAACTCTGAGTGCAGAGACTGTGAATTATTCTTCTGTGTCCCCCTATTTCCAGATTTAGACATGATGTTGGTACATAGTAACCACTTTTTATCTGTTTACCAAGCCAAACTTCTATATTTCCTTGCTTTACCACTTGTAAAGAATACTTATGAATATTATCTTATGGCTCACTATGAGCTCATTTAACTCAGCATGTAGAACCTAATTAACAATCCGAACTAACAAGGAAAATAGGGACAGACTCATAGATGGAGAGCAGGATGACAGTGGTGGGGCAGTCAGGGGGTGAAGGGATTGAGTATAAAAGGAAAATGGACTCATAGACATGGACAACAGTGTGGTGACTGTGGGGGGAGTGGGGTATAAAAGGGCTAAATTATAATGGAAAAAATACAATAAAGATTAAATTAAAAATTACCATGTTTCACAATTCTGGGAAGGTAGGAAAGGAAAGCAGTCGCGTAGATTTGGATTGGATGTTTAGCTCTGTGTGACTTAGGCATGTTTCTTAACCTCTCAGGGTCCGTCTTACCATTTGTACCATTGGGGCAGTACCACGTGTTTTTGAACACTGGTATTATCTCTATGTCCTTGTTGTCTATACAAAGAAACCAAGGCATAAGGGGTGTAGTTGTGCAACTTAATCGGTGAGAGAGCTGTTTCACACTAGAATTTTGCACTCCAGTGTCTATCACTCTAACACAGCAGGGAAACCTTTCCTTGACAGATTTCCTCATGAGCTCTAAGCAGCAGACCTGAATCTGAGGCTTGTCATCGCTGGCAGCATGGGATTTAAGTTATGCCTCAAATAGTTCCTTATGAATAACTCTGTTGGAGACATAAGAGCCCTACATTCATGCTTGAGCACACCTTACACCCCCGAAATTGTAGTGGACAACTTGAATGGAATTAAGTGCCATACTGTTATTAGTCTTCTTTTATAAAATGACTGTCCAGGGAATAAAAAGATTATTCATGAAGAACAAGAGCTCTCTGACTTTATACTGTCCTATCAAGTACCCAGGGAGCTGCTCACAAGTGACCCAGAATGAATCAACGAAATTAAAGTGGCTACTGGTAAGTGTCAAGTCATTTTCTATTATGGAATTTGAATACATTAGATGAGCAATAAGGGTGGAATTTTTGCCTTTGTTTTGGGCAACACCAGGCAAGCTGCAATTGGCATATTTCATTCCAAATGTTTTTACTGTAAATGTGGCATGTTCTTGGTCCCTAGAAAGACTTTTCTTCCCCACCTGCTGTTTATCTGGATCTTGTTCATCCTTCAGGAAACACTACACTTCCTTTGTCTCCTTTATAACCCTCTCCAACTATACTCTCACATACTATGTTGGACTACACAATTACAAATAATTATTTTGTACTTTCAAAAATGACTATTTCATGTTCCACCTGATATACTTGCTTTGAACGCCTCACCTATTATCTTCTTTACTCTGTGATTGCAGATATCTGGAAATGTTTTAGAAAAGCTATTCAGTAACCACGTGGAAAGTTCTAAATTATAATACATACAGAAAGTTACCTACAAGCATGCATGTATGTATGTTTGCATGCACATATATCTGTATATACAGTCTACACAATCAAGTAAGTAACTAAGTATATAAAAACCAGAAGAATGCTTGTGTTCATTGACTGCTTGTTGAGTGTTAAACCCTGGCTAAGGGCTGCAGGCCCATTCTTCAATTTCAATTGTAAGCTCTGAGTGAGGTTACTATTACACCAATTTTAGAGACAAAATAGATTCAGAAAACTTAAACCAGTGAATCAAAATCCATACAGTTTATAAGGAATAGAGCTCATTTTCAGGTCCAAATGTTCTATTTCCAAAACTCTCCCAAGCGTGATACTCTAAGCAATCACCTCTTCCTTGTTGCCAAAGAACAAGCCCCCAGCATACAAAAGGAGCCCAGTCCTTTTAGAGTCCACCGATACTTCATTTGATAACATAAAAAACAGCATATGCCATCACACTTATCATTCTCTTCTGATAAGCTGCTTTTGAAGTTATTTATTAAAAAGCAAACAAAGAAAAAAATATCAACAAAACAGAATTTAAGTGCCATTCTCTATTCCTCTTTCTCTAAGAGAATTAGCAATATTCTTGATTAGACTTGTTTTTCTGAACAGACACAAGAGAACCTCAATATTACATATGTTTTCCAGAGGCAGCATTGAGAAAAACAGCAAAGAAAACTCAATTTCAACCTCATTTGGGAAAATGTTTGCTTTATCAGTCTCATGGAAGCTTCATCAGGCTAATTTAGAATCATTTCTGGATATTAAGGCTCTTTACCTTAATTACATCTGCAAAATTCCTTTTGCCATATGATATTACATATTCACAGGTTCAGGTGTGGATAACTTTGGGAAGCCCTTCTGTCTACTGCGAAAATGTTAGAAATGTTCTTGTAAGGGATTTGCTTGACATTTAAAGTGCCATTTACAATGGAAGGATAATAGACCCAACAGCAGCTTGGAAAGGGGCTGGCTGCCTGGCTCAGGTCCAGGTGGTTACCAGTTGTACAACTTGAAAACAAACATGGCGTTTGGCAGAGTTTCTTATGGAGCACCATCAGCCATGGCCCACCAGTGGCACGGAGTGGAAAGCTGGAAGCCACAACCATTTCCCAGCAGCTCATTAGTTTCAGCAACAGAAATTTGCAACCCCTGCCTGTGTCTCTTCTTCACTGATTGTAACCTCCTCATGAATAAGCATGAACAGAAACCTCAAAGCCCGTTCTTGTGTACAATTTGAGCATTCAATTTAAATAGTTTGTTACAGTATGTGCATGTGCACCTGCACGTGTGTGTGTATCAGAGTTTGTCCTGCATAGCCTATGCCTTTCCCCTTCCAGAGCTTTTGCTTGGGTACACCTAAGACTTCTCGGTGTTTGTTCGTTACCACTGAGAGAAGAAATCAAAGAGCTGTCAGTCTTACCCACAGCCTTCCTCGGTGAGCACTAGAGTGTATCAAAGAGCCATCACACAATGAGCATCTATTTCATTCTGTTTCTCGTGGTGTTTGCTCGCGGAATCTCTCTTTTTTGGCTCACTGTCTGTGCTCAGAAATAGACATTTTAGAAATCTTATATTCCCTTTTCTTTCCTTCTTCACCTGTGATTGCTAGAGTTGATTAAGTGTGCTTTCAGATAATGAGAAAAAAGAATATTAAACTTATAGCTAGATCTTCTTGATGTTCACTCTTTCAACTGAATCATAAATTTTCATTTTTGCTACACTGATTTTCACTATTATGTGACGGAAAATAGATAGGTGACTTTTCTAGAGTCTGTTCCACTCTGCTGTTAGTCTCACATTCACAATGTCTAACCCTTGAGAAGTTGAACCCTTTTGCTATTTTCTAATGCAGGTTTGTACTCAACCATTCATTCTTTACTAAACAATGACTTGACAGGTATCTATTATATTTCAGAACTAGTTCTAAGATCTGAGCATGGAGCAGAGCACAAAAACAGGCACAAATTCCAGGTCTCACAGAACTTACAGTTTAGTGGCAGAGCATCCCCTAAAATTCTAACCACCATGTCTGCCCCACTCCAAATGACGCTCTTCACATGGACTCCATCATGGGTGGTGCCCACTGGGCACAGGCCAGGTTGGAGCCTTCGGGAGTGCAGACTGCCAATAAAATAAACAAATGACACCCAATTGATTCAGGTATTCCACAGATATCACTGAATATTTACTACGTACTAGTCTCTGTCCTAGACTTGAAATACCCTAATGAATGAAATAAACAACGATGCCAGTTTCATAAATTTCATAACCTAACTGGGTGACATAGACAATACAAAGGCAAACCTTAAAAAGAAAATATTTTATATTAGAAGGGACTTTCCAAAAAATAATTTAAAGCTAAAACTCACACTTCAAAATAATAGTGAGATATATGGGCTTAATTAATTCCTTTCTGAAAAGAATGCTTGGTAATACCTTCAGCATTTCAAAAGTCTCTAAGTGGAATTTTCAAAACAAATATTTGATGAACTCCTTTAGCCTTACCTTATCTGAGAAGCAGTTTATCTGCCCTTCCATTCTAAATGATAGCTTTGCTGCATATAGTAATCTCGGATGTAGGTCCTTCATCATCACCAAGTCTTTATTGTATGAAATCGTAAAGGGACTTATCTAAGAAAAAGAAGATGATCCAAAATATGAACAGTAAAATGACAGCAAACTCACAACTATCAACAACTGAACCTAAAAACAAAAACAAAACTAAAGAAACAACTAGAACAGGAACAGAATCACAGAAATGGAGATCACATGGATGATTATCAATGGGGAGAGGGGGTGGAGAATGGGGGAAAAGGTACAGGGAATAAGAAGCATAAATGGTAGGTACAAAATAGACAGGGAGAGGATAAGAATAGTTTAGGAAATGGAGAAGCCAAAGAACTTATATGTATGACCCATGGATATGAACTAAGGGGGGAAATGCTGATGGGAGGCGGGTGCAGGGCATAGGGGAATAAGGAAGGGGAAATGGGACAACCGTAATAGCATAATCAATAAAATATATTAAAAAATAAAATATTTGGTGATACTCTTCAATTGCCATGAATTTTTCCAGGAACTCTGAGAGCTGTCAGGAGGAATAAAGCAGAAGTTTTGTACTTAAGGAGACAAAACTCTCACATAAGCAAAAAATCAACGTATGAGAAATGTAGTAGAGTAAATAATTACAAAATATTACAAGCTTTATGTTAAAATAATATCATCTCAAACTGGAACATTGGGTCAAATTTCATGATTCAGATTGTTTTTGGGATATATCTAAAAGGATGGGTAAGAATTTAACAGGTTTGTGTGAAGCGTGCTTTTTAAAAATCTTTAAGCACAAAGAAACAAAGAATAATAACAATCTAAAGGCAAAATGTGATATTGGCTACAAAATATGCAAAACTATGTTCTTCGTTTGTTGCTTTCCCACCTTACCCCTATTATTCTCTTCTTCTCATCCTCTGTTAAATAACGTCACTGTTATTTACCCAGTTTTCCTTGCTAGAAATAGAAGCATCAAACTCACCCCCCGTTTTTCCTTCATCATGACCCACACCTCTAATATGGTATCCATTTTGAATTCATACCTCGGTCATTTATTCAGTAAATTTTGAGTACCATCTATGTCCTTAGGGCCTGAGCTGGGAGCTGGGAACCCAAAACAAACAAACAAACAAACAAAACACAGGCAAGGCCTCCATTCTTCAGTCTCACGGCTGCTGTCTAATAAAGGCCCTCATTGTATTTTTACTCGTACCAATGTGCTATCTGATGTCTCGTTTTCCAATCTCTTGTATATCAATCTATCCACCTGCTGTTCTTGGAATGGCCTTATATATGTATATATATATATATATATATATATATATATAT
Source organism: Macrotus californicus (assembly GCA_007922815.1). Lineage (NCBI taxonomy): Eukaryota > Metazoa > Chordata > Mammalia > Chiroptera > Phyllostomidae > Macrotus > Macrotus californicus. The sequence continues at coordinate 2,433 of VMDR010025347.1, read as the reverse complement.
ATATATATATATATAGGTGTGAATATATATGCATATATGCAAAATATATATGTAAAAACGTATGTGATGTTTTTATCAGGACTTTTACATTTTTATTTGATTCAAGGACGTTTAACTCAAACTGAAAGTTTCAAATTTATTCTTGATTTAGGTGTATCTGAATTCAGCCATTACTCAGTCTCTCCTTAAATTTAGGCTTTGTTCATTGATCCCTCTAGAAAATTTCTACTGAATAAACTTGAGACGCTGTTACACATCCCTCAACCAATCACTGTTGCCAGGAGGGTGAAATATTCTGACAGGCATTTCACGTACCCACAGTTGGAGCAAAAGTCCCAAGGTATCTTCTCCATTGGAACCATGTTGACTGTAAATAAGGAAGAACTGGATCTCCAAAGATTAACTATAGTACAATTATTAGAAGAATAAAGGCAGAATGGGAAAGGACAGCAATGCTGTGTAAGCAAAATCAATATCTACTAACTCTTCTTAAAAATTAGTATGAGGCATGATTGCCCCAATCTTTAGGGTGGTATATAAGGCTTCTAAAAAATTGTCCCAATCCACCTTATCAACTTTTCACTCACCACACCTCTGTTGAGCAACATTTGACTTTAAGGTACCAAATTACCACCGTTACTTAAATTGTCTATCAACTCCCCCACCTCCGCATCTCTGCTGTGGTGATTCTCTCTGAGTGGAATGCCCCCTCCACTGTTCCCACTGAACTCTTCCACTGCCACGGGGGAAAATCCCGCTCATTCCACAATACTAATTCTTTTCCCAGGAAACTTCCTTGTCTCTCTCTCCCAAGCAGAATTAAGTTGCCACCTCTTCTCTGATCTTAATCTCACCTTGTGTTGCATTCTGGCCCTAATTATTTCTGATGGATCTCTGTTTATATTCCTCTCTGTCTCTTCAACTATCAGTTGCCAACTATCTATTTAAATTAACGAGTCTACCTTACTCAGCCCTGCATTTCTAATGCCGAACATAATGTCTGAGCATGTTAGATTTCAGTAAATGTGTGTTGAATTAGAAACATTAGGGTAAATGAAGAGATGTAAATTTAAGCCTAATTTAAAAGACAAAAAAGTGGGGTTTACCTTCTATGTTTCTAAACATAAGACTGGACTAAATATTTTATGAATAAAAATCAATAATGCCTGAGATACGGCCTAATACAGACTCTTGCTAACAATGAATTTCCTCTATGGTTCCCTAGGCTTATGTCCATTATTTCCTGATGACTAAATATAACATATTTTATTGTTGTGTGAAAGGGTTGTCTGGCTTGAAGATAGAGCCTTTGCTTAGATAGCTTCACAGCACATGGAAATAGATTCCCCTGCAGACCGCTAAGACCGGCATGAAAACGTAGATTGCTGCTTGGCAAGGTAGGCAGTCGCGATTCATCTGCTTGCTATCGTAACAAGCTAGTAAGAAAGAAGCAAAGGCAAACAAGTATCCCAAGTTCCCCCCAAACTCTGTTGATGTAGTAGGAAAAAGTCTGTGCTGCATTTGTTCTTGCTCGGCAATGAGGAGTGGGAGATCCATGGAGTAACCGAAGTTGGGAGGCCTAGTGTGGACAGTGAGCAGCAAAAAGAGGAGTTTCCATGTTGCAATAAATTAAAGAAAGTTTACATGTATCTTTTTTATCTCATTTACGATATATAGGTATTTAATGTCCAGTGTTCTATGTACTATACCAATTCCTGACTTTAGGAACTTAGAAATATGGAGCAGAAACCAAACGACCCACAGTGGTTAAAGTAAAGCTCTGACTCCCAGATAAGCCTTTTTGTTAGCCTATAATTCATACCCTGCCTACTTCCTAAAATGATTTGTCACAGCGTTTAATAAAGTGTATATAACACAATTACCATGGGTTAGGAGAGGATTTTGCCCACACAATTTCCATTGATTTAGTTTATCCTACCATAATCTTTGGGGTCTTTCAGGCCTCTGGTGAGAGGTTACTGAGCTCATCCTTCAGTGAGTTGTAGAGCAGGGAGGGAATGCAAGATGATTAGACTTTATGCACAGGATACACACCCTGCTCTTGCCTTCATTGAAGTTTGCCTGAAGAGTCGTAGTAACTGGCTGGTAAGGTCAATTTTCAGTCAATGAAGTGCTCCCTGTCTTTGTTCCCAAAAATTATGCATCTGTGTATGTATTTGCATGTCTGTAATTTGATTGTAATTAAACTAAACACATGCTAAATTTAAATGCAATTAAAAGGCCATGTAACTCAATGAAAAGAAAAGACACTGGACCTCAGTTTCTCCAGTGGTTCTACAGGGAATGATGGCTCTGGCCCTTGACTTTGAGGTGTGAAAATCCTGTGGCTATGAAGTCAGCAGGCCCTGAGCGGGGAGGCAGAGCTGCAGTTCGGCTCCATCCTCTGTGTTCTTAGTTTCACTTGCCTCTTTG
>VMDR010025346.1:0-14547 GCA_007922815.1 Macrotus californicus | reverse complement strand
GCCTTTTTAGAGTCAGAGGACAGCATAGTTCCTGCTGCCAAAAAGAGAAAGGATGGGGGGAGAAAAGAGGAAATTCCAAATGAATTGTAATTTACATAAAGAGTCCCTTACCTATTCTGTGACTTTATCTCTAGAGCAGGGCACACGTGAACATCCTAATGTCACAGATAACAACATAACCATCCAGGGAGGTAAAGGGAGCTCTCTGAGCTACTGAGTAGTGGAGTCAGAGATACCTCAGTCTTTCTGCTCTAAGCTATATCTAGCTGCTTCTACAACACTAAAGAAGAGATGTTATAAAAACATGTTTTCTGTTCAATCGTATGTCATGCCAGTATTTTATTCCTCCTGAAATACTTGGCAATTGAAACAACTTAAGATCATTTCATGAGAAAGTGAATCCCTAAACTAAATTTACTGAATAGAGGGCAACTATTGACAAGTATTTGACATTTCATAAATCTACCCTCTTCTATTCTGAGTATTTTATTAAGGACCCAGAAAAAGAAAATAAATACTACTTGCATCCAGGAAGTAGTTCCTTGGGAGAGGAAAATGCGGTGATGGGCTGGCTGCTCATCTCAGGATTGCTGGCATTGGAAATGATTCAGCAGAATCACACAACTAGGCCTACACCTTGTCTTCTCATCAAAGTACCTTTGGCAATGGTTTTCCATTACTAGGCGAGGCCGAGAAGGCTTCCAGTGCAGGGGATTTTTCTTCCCCAGGAGAAAGATTTCCACATGGCTGAGAGGGAGTGACTGGCGCCTAGAGCGATGGGGCTGGACGGAGGCCACAGCTGTATCCTGGATAAGACAGAGCAAACACTTGCTTGGCAAGCAGGCCCAGATCATCACAATTCATTGCAGGAGGAGACACAGGACCACAGGAGGAAATCATGAAGTTTAATGCCATGCTGGCTGGGCTGCGTTCACCATCTTTGCCCTATCCTATGCCCGAGGCGGCTGAACTCTACGGATTTCATTACGGTGCTTTCTTAGTCTCTGGCATCCACTGGGTCTGACAAATGAGAGGAGTTTGCAAGGAGACTTGATTCTTCTCCCCTCCCTCCCCAGCAAGTGTGATTGTGTCAGTGGTCATGTGCCCTGTTTTTAATGCAGCCCTTGTTCAGTGACTCCCCCTATCTCCTTCCTCTGCCCAAGGCTAGAGATTTTTCTGGAGTCTGATAATACCAGTCCCTTCCATTTCCTGTCTAGGGTCAGTCATTGTCTGTAACCATTGCTTGCTCCTGGGTGAGCAACCATCCCCTCCAGTTCCTTGGTAGCCTGACCACACCTTTATACAGCCCTTTCATGAAAATCTTTTCAATTTAATAATTTGTTACATTTCTGCTCAAATCCTAACTAATGAAAAGTAATATAATAGCTAGTAAATATTCCTATATGCCAAATATTGTTATATATTATTATATATATTGTTATATATATTGTTATATATATGTTAAGAAGTGAGAATGACTTCTAAAAGCTTGTACTATCTATCTAAAGCTGATATGTATAATTTACAAATACATATTGAATGACTTGTCCAGGATCATGTAACCCCAGTGGATGACTAGGACGCAAGCTCTGATTTCCTGATTCCAGAACTTAGTCTCTGAGTTTTTATGTGATCCTACATTGCAAATCATCACACCCGCTAACAAATGTTAAAGGTGCCTCCGTATTAAAGGGTTCAAAAAAATTGTAGTTAAAAAAAAAAATTCGAACCAGGACTGGCTTTCCAAAATATTTTTCCAAAGAGTGAAATTTCCACATTCTACTTGACTATCGCAGCATAAGATGATGCAGAAGGTATTCATAATTTTTAAACCATTAGTGTATATTTTTACATGTAGAGATTCTGGTTTTTACATTAGCTGTGTGGTAGTGAAATGCCTATATAAATCTGCCCAACAACAAAAGTGAGTGATATAACATCTGTCACTGTTTTTCCTCAAAAACACCAAGAGCTTTGCAGACTAATCCCATAGGGGCGGGTTGATCTTATCCTGCATTTGATGTCCTCAGAAATATCTACTGATCTGAAAAGCATCACCAGCTGTCACAGAGCAAATCTGTCATCAGTTTGTTACTTAAGTGTTGGTAGTTTAGCTTTTCCGGAAAGCCTAATAGTACTGCAGAGTATGTTGTTCACAAATATATTTTTAAAATCAAATAAGTTTTGTCTTAACATTGCCTACTTATTGTTATGGGGGCTGTAATAGTCAGATACTGCTTGTTAGATTTATGCCAAAATATGTTATTGTAAGATGACATACGGAGGAATTCATGCTGGAGCCATGAAAGTAAAAATTATGGCCACAAAGCTGAACTGGCATTATTTGTTATAAGTTCCAGGTAGTTCATCTTCTTTGCTTATGTGGTTCTATATTAGGATAAGAAAGAAAAATATTAGCCCAGGGAGTTACAGGGCCGTTTTTGGATTCTATCCATCTGTATTCATTTAAAAACACAGATGCCATGTACAAAACAAATTGTCTTATTCATTTTATCTTATATTTTCCCTAGAAAGTAAAAAATAATTGAATGTATAAACAAAGGGACCAATAAATGAATGAACAAACCAACCATTCATTTGAAAATGTTTTGCCCTACATGTGAAGAGCTCACTAATACAACAATTACCCTGCACAATGTTTTAAAGTCTCTAGCTCACTTGATTCTCCTTCTATTCATATGGCGGCAAGAGGGAATTCAGTTATTGAACATTTATTGTGAGTGAGATATTGGTCCATAAGGTTATTTGAACCTTAACATAATTGGAGCATGCAGGCAAAGATGATGAATTATTAAGAATAAAGCCTTTGGTTTCAGATTTGCATTTGAGTCTCAGCTGGAGATGTGAAGAGATCCAGAATTTCTATAGAGAAGGGATATTGAATTTTTCGGATCCAGAAATAGAACTCATCCTGCATACAGGAGATAAAATAATAGGATAAATATGTCAGCCTTCTTGTCAATAAAACCTAAATTGAAGGATATAGCTTAGGTGAATGGCTAAGTGCATTTGGTAACGATCTCCATTCTTCACATGCACTCCTGTCTTCATTTCTAGGGGTGTCCAATCCATGGCCTGCAGGCCGCATGCAGCACAGGATGGCTATGAATGTGGCCCAACACAAAACTGTAAATTTACTTAAAACGTTATAAGATTTTTTTGTGTGATTATGTGTCGCAATGTATTTAATGTGTGGCCCAAGACAACTCTTCTTCTTCCAGTGTGGCCCAGAAATACCAAAAGATTGGACACCCTTGTTAGACCATAGAGCATCCTACCAAAGGGAAATTAGACGTCTGCTGAGGGCAAACCCATGCACCAATGACTGCTGCCACACACAGCTCTGGGATACAAATGAAAGGAAACAGAAAGAATAGAGAAACACTCCTCAGGGCTTCCAAACTTAAAATCGTTTAATTCCATCTAGTTGAGTACAATGCCAGGAACATAATGTTTAATAAATGGTAGTTATCACTACTATAAGGCACACATGTTCTGATTTTTCTTTTCAGGAAACCATCTTCAATACATAATGTAATGTTCAACTGTTGGAGAAGCAAGGCTTCGAATCTGGGTCAGACTCTGTGGTAGGCAGGATGCTACCCCACACGCACCAAAGATGTCCATGCCCTAATGCCTAGAACATAGGAATATGTTTAATTACATTACAAAGGGAAATTAAGGTAGTACATGGAATTAAGGTTGCTAATTAGCTGACCTTAAAATACGGAGAGTATCCTGGCTGATCCAGGTGGTCCCAGTGTAATCATGGGGTCCTTGATATGGAAGAGGCAGTATCAGAACAATGTGCTGTGAGGAAGACTATCAGCTACTGCTGCCTTTGAAGATGGAAGGATTCGAAAGTCCAAAACATGTGACTAGCCATGTTTTGGAGAGGCTGGAAAAGTAACACACACACACACGTGAGCGTGCACACGTGTGCACGCACACACGCAGATTCTACTCTAGAATTTCCAGAAAGGAATGCAGCCCGATCTATATCTTCACTTTAGACCAGTGAGACCATTTCAGATTTCTGATGTCCAAAACTGTAAGATAATACATTTGTGTTGTTTCAAACCACTCCATATGTGCTAATGTGTTAAAGTAGCAATGGGAAACTAATACAGACTGCAAAGGAAACACCATGCTCTCTCCTTGTACCCAGATGCACAAGGACTGAATCAAAGCCTGGGGTCTAAGGGCTGGGTTAGAGGGTGAGGTGGCATGAATTCCAGATGTTGTATAGGAGTGGCGAGAAAGAAATCTTGATGTGAATGGGTTACTTACCACTAACATTCTTTGAGAGATGCTGTGTAGGAGGTTTGGATAAAAAAGTCTGAAAGAGTAACGAACCCTGTTACCTCAGTGTCACATCTGCTATTTGGAGAAAATGAAAATAATGGCAAAGAAAGAGCATTTCTGTAACTTTTTTTCATGAATACATTGTGATTCATAGGCAATTTTAAACCACACTGTCATTCTGTGGCTCTGTCAGTAAAAACTGGTTACAAAAATACAGACCACTCCAAAGTAAAAGTACTCCAAAACAATGTATCATGTCCATTTAACTCTACCTTTTAATCTAGCTGTAAACTGAAACGTTTTGTGAAAAATCCAATAGTAACTAAATCTAACATGTTCTATTTGAGAAACCAGTAAAAATGGCTATTAATAGTTTAGGTTAATTATGACCTTAGGACAGAAGTTACCATTCTGAAATGGACCTGCCTTATGCCCATTGCATTGAGTATAAATTGGACCTTTTATTTGGGTTCTATGTAGACAGGGAACCAACACCATCATGAAGTGCCATGGGCCTCAGGTGGGGTAGCATTAGAGAAATGTAAATAATATTAATCACCTCTTGGTCTTATAGTAATTTACAGCATTGTGTGGTATTACAAGAAGTTCCTCCATGCTGTATTTTTCATTATTTCTTAGGAAACAGTTTGTGGAAGATATTTGTCTATGCTTTGACCCAGATTTCTGGATTCTTAGAGCATATTTGCTCACCCGCCCATCCCTGACAACCTTTACCACTCCTTGTTGTCTGGAGGTTAAAATTTAGAAAATATTTCAAGGGCTTCTACCCCAAAGACCTCTGCTGTCGGACAAGACATGGAGTTCCAGGATGGCAAGTCAAGAATCTGAAATTTCTTTTTCTACCAAGAATCTGAAATTTATTTTTCTACCAATGATTTTGGGAGAAACAACTTATAAGACACATCTGGGACACACTTTTTTCTATAAAAAGGAAATTCCTTGAAGTGAGTTCATATGATTAGTGATGACTATTTTTTTAGATGTTCATTCACAGACTAGCTTGCAAAATTTTGAGTATGTCATCCAGGAAAAACACATACAGTATAAATAAAGGTGGTATTAATAAACAGGAGATGCTGTTTTTACAAATTTACAGCTATTTCTAAAGAACTGACATTTGAATATGACGTTCTTCTGACTCTAGGAAAGCCTCATTCCCGATCAGGCACATCAGTATTTCTAGGTATTTTGACATGAATTTAATGCTTTGAAATCCTTAATTGATAGATTTCCTTCTATGTAAATAAAGTGACTGTTCATACAAATAAAGTGAGCTTAAAGTAATGAATAACTCTACTGGCAACAAATGCTCTTCTCTTCTTAAAGGAGACCCTTTAACATTTCTTTTTTTAAATTATATTTTATTGAGTATGCTTTTGCAGTTGTCCTGATTTTCCCCATTTGCCCCCCGCTCCATCCAGCTATCCCCACTCCCTCAGGCAATGCACCCCACCATTGTTCATGTCCATGAGTCATGCACATAAGTTCTTTGGCTACTCCACTTCCTACACTGTACTCTACATCCCATGGCTATTCTGTAACTATCTATTTGTACTTCTCAATCCCCTCACCTCTTCACTCATTCCCCCACAGCTCCCTCACACTTTGCAACCATCAGAATGCTCTCCATATCCATGATTCTGTCTCTGTTCTTTTACTTTGCTTAGTTGCTTTTTTAGATTCAACTGTTAATAGATTTGTATTTTTTGCCATTTTATTGTTCATAGGTTTGATCTTCTTTTTCTTAAGTAAGTCCCTTTAACATTTTATATAATGATGGTTTGGTGATGATGAACTCCTTTAGTTTTTTCTCATCTGTGAAGGTCTTTATCTGCTCTTCAATTCTAAATGATAGTTTTGCTGGGTAGAGCAATCTTGGCTATAGTTCCCTGCTTTTCATGACTTTGAATGTTCTTGTCAATCCCTTCTAGCCTGCAAAGTTTCTTTTGAGAAATCAGCTGACAGTCTTATGGGAACTCCCTTGTAGGTAGCTAACGTTTTTTGTCTTGCTATTGTTAAGATTCTCTCTTTATCTTTAACCTTTGGCATTTTAGTTATGATGTATCTTGGAGTGAGTCAATTTGCATCCATCTTATTTGGAATTGTCTGTGCTTCCTGGAATTGTATATCTATTTCCTTTGCCAAATTAAGGACATTTTCTTTCATTATTTTTTAAAGATTTTGTTTATTTATTTTTAGAAAGAGGGGAAGGGAAGGAGAAAGAGAGAGAGAGAAACATCAATGTGTGGTTGCTTCTCATGTGCACCCCATGGGGGACCTGACTGGCAACCCAGGCATCTGCACTGACTGGGAATCAAACCAGCCACCCTTTGCTTTGCAGTCCGGCACTCAATCTGCTGAGCCACACAAGCCAGGGCTCTTTCATTACTTTTTCATAGATTTCCAATTTCTTGCTATTTCTCTTCTCCTTCTGGCACCACTATGGTGCAAATGTTGGACCTCTTGAAGTTATCCCAGAGGCTGCTTACACTATCGTCATTTTGTTGGATTCTTTTTTCTTCTTGATGTTCTTCTGCATGGTTGTTTTATGCTTCCTATGCTCCAAATCACTGATTTGATTCTCGGTTTCATCCATTTTATTGTTGTTTCTCTGTAAATTGTTCTTTATTTCAATTAGTGTATCCTTCATTTATTTTTTTAAAGTTTTCTTAAAGATTTTATTTATTTTATTTTTAGACAGAGGGTAAGGAAGGGAGAGAAATATCAATGTGTGGTTGGTTGCCTCTCATGCGCCCCCTACTTGGGACCTGGCCCACAACCCAGGCATGTGTCCTGACTTCAAATTGAACCGGTGACTCAATCTACTGAGCCACACTAGCCAGGGCAGTGTATCCTTCACTTCTGACTGGATCTTTTTAATTCTGCTGAGCTCCTCACTAAGTTCCTTGAGCATCCTTATAACCAGTGTTTTGAAGTCTGCATCTGATAGATTGCTTATCTCCATTTTGTTTAGCTCTTTTTGTGGAGTTTTGATCTGTTCTTTCACTTGGGCCATGTTTCTTTGTCTCCTTGTTTTGCCAAACTCCCTGTGTTTTTTTCTGTGTATTAGGTACAGCTGCTTTGACTCTGTGTCATGCTAACATGGCCTAATGTAGTAGATGTCTTGTAGGGTCAGGCGGCATAGCCTCCCCTATCTCCCAAGTTGAGTACTTGAGGTGTGCTCTTTGTATAGGATGAGTACACCCTCCTCTTGTAGTTGAGCCTTGATTGCTGTTGGCAGATCAATGGGAGAGATTTACCCAGGCTAGTCAACTACAAGGACTGTCCATGACCACTTACCACCAATCTCCACCCTCTGTGGAGGATCAGCTTTGCAGAGGCAGAGTGGTGGCACTCTGCCATGGTCTGTAACTCTCCACTGGGTGTGCTGGCCCTGGGTTTCCTGGGTGGTGCAGGCCAAGGTCATCCCCCACCTGTGTTTTTCCCAGGGCCACCCTGCCTGACCTAAAAAGCCATCTGAGTTGGCTGTTATTTGTGCTGGGCTTTGATATTCCCAGGCTAAGTCAAGCTATGAATCTAGTCTGGCTGCTGCTAGTGCCATGCCTAAGGCTCATTGAGGCCAGCTGTTGCTTGTTTGATAGGATTTAGGAAGTTGTGAAGCATGATCCAAGATCAGCTATTTGTATGAAAAAGCAGCTTGCATGGACCTGTAATTTGGGTGGGGCAGAGTTTCTGGGGATCTGCAAGGCAGGTCAAATAGTGTTAGCCCGGTTGATGAAGTCTCAGATATGGCACGAGCTTTCTGACTCTATCGGGGGAGGGTTTAGAACAGGGACAATAGCTTCTGCTTCCCTTGAGCCCAGACATTTCTGTCTCTCCCTGCATATCACTGATGCCTTTCAAGCTGCTATCCCAGTGCTGGAGCTCACAGGGAGTGATTTTGAGTAGGTGAGTTCATGTGTAGGTTCTTTAAGAGGAACTTGGGGCTGCAGAAGATTCTTCCACTGACTCAGTCCCCTCTGGTTTTTGCAGAAGGAAATTATGGGGACTTATCTTCCTGACACTGGATCCCTGGGGTGAGGGGCTTGGCGTGGGGTTGGGACTCCTCACTTCTGAGATATCCTTCCCAAATTTTTATCCACCATACGTGGGTGAGGTATCAGCCCATTCCACACCTGTGCCCCTCCTACCAGCCTGGATTGATGTGATTTCTTTAATTCCGTAGTTGTCAGATTTCCATTCAACTTGACTTCTGATGGTTCTGAGTAATGATTGTTCTATATTTCAGTTGTAATTTTGATGTGGTTGTGCAAAGAGGTGAACCATGTCTGTGTACACTACCATCTTGACTGGAATTTAACATTTCATGTAATACTGGTTTGGTGGTGATGAACTCCTTTAGCTTTTTCTTGTCTGGGAAGCACTTTATCTGTCCTTTGATTCTAAATGATAGCTTTCCTGGGTAGAGCAATCTTGGTTGTTAGTCTTTGCTTTTCATCACTTTGAATATTTCTTATCTATCCCCTTTTGCATGTAACACTTCTGTTGAGAAATCAGTTGACAGTCTTATTGGAGCTTCCTTGTAAGTAACTAACTTCTTTTCTCTTGCTGCTTTTTAGATACTCTCTTCTTTTACCTTTGGCATTTTAATGATGATGTGTCTTGGTGTGGGCCTCTCTGGGTTCATTTTGTTTGATCTCTCTGAGCTTCCTGGACTTGTATATTTCCTTCACTATGTTAGGGAAATTTTTTTTCTTTATTTTTTCAAATAAGTTTCTTTTCTTTTTTTTTTAATGGAATGTGCTGAGGTGACATTACTTGATAAAATTATATAGGTTTCAGGCATACAGTTCTATAATATATCATCTGTATATTATATTGTGTGTTCATCACCTCAAGTCAATCTACTTTCATCACCATTTATTCCCACTTTACCTTCTCCTACCTCCCCATCACCTTCCCTGTTATAATAACCATGCTGTTGTTTGTCTATGAGGGTTTTCTTTTTTTTTCTTAATCGCTTCACCCAGCCCAGCTGCATGGCTGGTTGAAGAAGATGACTCTTCCCAGTAAAGGAGAGGACCGTTCTTCAGCCAAGAGTACACGAGTAGCTGCACTCCCCTGCTAGAACCTTCAAATAAACTCTAAAGTAGGTTTTCAATTTCTTGCTCCCTCTCTCTCTTCTCCTTCTAGCACTCCCATGATGCGGATGTTGGTATGATTGAAGTTGTTCCAGAGGCTCCTTATATTATCCTTAAAATGATCAAAAATGTGAAAAATAAAATGGCAATAAATACATATCAATCAACAATTGAATCTAGAAAACAAAATAAATGAACAAGTAGAACAGAAAAAGATTCACAGATCCAGACAACATTTTGATGGTTACCAGATGAGAGACAGAGTTGGGGCTTGGGTGAATAAGGAGAAGGGACTGAGAAGTACAAATTGGTAGTAACAGACTAATCATGGGGATGTAAAGTATGCCATAGGGAATATAGTCAATAATATCCTAAACACTACATATTGTGTTAGATGTATATGATTTATTGGGATGACCACTTAGTTGTAAAATGTTTAATCATTGGGGTGTACACTTGGAACTAATATTATATGTCAACTGTAAGTGAAAAATAAAAAAAATGATTTTTCAAAAAAACTATTTTAAGCAGGTCAGTAGAAAGAGGACCACTCTTTAGACAATAACAATAATGATAATGATAATGATAATAATAATAATAGATTAAAGGTTGGATTCAAGCCCTCACTCATATCCAAGGTTATGCATTCTGAGCCAGCACCTAAACTACCCAAAGGGCATTCAGGAGATTTGTACAAAGTAAACCCTCAATAACTAATCTCATTGCTTTGCCTCTGAAAGGGCTTTTTAAAAGTATTTTCTGCCCACCCACCAGCCTGCTGACTGCAGCTCACTTTTCTCCTTTGCATCTCTGTGTCTGCACCACTCACTCACCTGCCTGGCTCATGCCCAGAGAGCCCATAGTTCCATTGCACAATGTGTGGCATTTGGGCCCTCTTTGGCAGCCATGACCACCCTTCTGTTCAGTGTCTGATTGCTATGAAGATTGCACAGTTGTCCAGGTGCATTTTGCTTTGAGAATGTCAATGAATAAACCAGCTGCTGCTTTGGATGTTACCGGTTGGTGGAGATTGACCAGCTGTTTGGAATGCAACCAATTTGAGTGAAGAAATTTTCTTATTTGTGGCTATGTTGTGAGGGAGAAATCTATAACAACCAAAAGCTTTTTTGCATTTAAATTTGAATATCAGACCAAAGTAGATGGTGAGATAATCCTTCGTCTTTATGACAAAGGAGGAAATGAACAAATGATTTGTATGTTGGAGGGGGTATTTGCATTTATTTTACTGAATACAGCCAATAAAAAAGTGTTCCTGGCCAGAGCTACCCATGGAGTCAGACCTTTGCTTAAGGCTATGACAGAAAATAGATTTTTGGCTGTGTGCTCAGAAGCTAAAGTTCTCATTAACTTGAAGTACTCCACAGCTCCTTTTTGGAAAAGTAGAAGCTTTTCTCCTGGGACACTATGAAGTTTTGGATTGAAAGCCAAATGGCAAAGCTGTGTCAGTGGAAATGGTTAAATATCATCCCTGCACTCTGACAGAGTGGAGAAACTATTCCCAGGTTTCAGACAGAAAGTGTGAAGATCAACATCCAGATTCTTTTTAACAATGCTATAAGAAATGTTTGATGACAGACAGAAGGATTGGTTGTCTTTTATCAGCAGGCTTGAATTCCAGTTTGGTTGCTGCCACCCTATTGAAGCAGCTAAAAGAGGCACAAGTCCAGTACCCTCTCCAGACATTTGTGATTGGCATGGAAGACAGTCCTGATGTACTGCCTGCCAAAAAAGTGGCAAATCATATGGGGAGTGAACATAATGAAGTCCTCTTTAACTCTGAGGAAGATGTTCAGGTCCTGGGTGGAATCATCTCTTCCTTGGAAACCTATGACAATATAACAGTTCTTGCTTCAGTGGACACATACATAATTTCTAAGTACATTTGGAAGAACAGATATAGCGTGGTGATCTTGTCTGGAAATGGTTCAGATGAACTTACACAGGGTTACACATATTTCAGGGGAAGCCTCCTTCCCCTGAAAAAACAAAGGAGGGAAGTGAGATGCTTCGGAAGGAACTCTATCTGTCCAATATTCTCTGTGCAGATCCAACTACTGCTTCCCATGGCCTTGAATTGAGAGTCTCATTTCTGGATCATTGATTTTGTTCTTATTACTTGTTTCTGCCGCCAGATATGAGAATTCCCAAGAATGGGATAGAGAATGGTCTGCTGGAAGAGACGTTTGAGGACTCCAATCTGATACCTAAAGAGATTCTCTAGCAACCAAAAGAAGCCTTCAGTAAGTGGCATAACCTTAGTTAAGAATTCCTGGTTTAGGATCTTACAGGACTAGATGGAACATCAGGTTGATGATGCAATGATGGCAACTGTAGCCTAAAAGTTTCCTTCAGCACTTCAAAAACTAAAGAAGGCTATTAATGCCGGCAAACCTTTGGATGCCACTACCCAGGCTGAGCTAATTGGTTGACCCATTGCTGGGTGCCCAGGTGGATTAATGCTGCTGATCCTTCTGCACACACTCTGACCAGTCAGCCACCAAAGATTAGGCACATTAGAGAGTAAAAGTAAATGTTTCTTCTAATTATGAAAGGTAGAGGGGTTGGGGGCTAGAAGGTTATCAATAAGCATTATCCACTTGGGGTGAAAAAATAAAAGTCTTAAAGCTAAAACGAAAAGTATTTTTCCTTGTTTTTTTTACAAAGAGCAGTTGTTAGAGGCTAATCAGCCTGTACGCCCTAGAAAGTGATCACACAAGCGAAAAACAATGAATCACCGTAGAAATTACATAGATCTAAGTGTTAGTAGCCTTGATGAAACTTTGTGTAGCATAAGAGCAGTGGAGTAACACAAGCCATCAATCTCTCCTGTGGAGTCCTCTATCACTTATAAAGGACCTTTCCCTGGAGGGAGACATCATATTGGTAGATAATCATCCAATTATGAGAGAGAGTTGCTGTTTCCTCATTTTTTTCAGATGTAGACTCTAAGACACAAGTGATATCATAATATAAAGCGTTAGACTAAGGTAAAATTCAGACATTGCAAATGGGTGGTTGTGGGTTGTATGTCCTGCCGGTGTTTTGTTTAGACTTGAGAATATTTCAAAATAAATTTAGACTTATTTAAAATTGGTAAATTTTGCATAAAAATCCGTAGTTTTTACCCTTGATAGTCTAAAATGGCACCAGCCTGCTGGAGGTGAGCAGTAGCGATCTTCTTAGAAAGTGTGTGTGCCCTTTCAGAAGGACCCAGTCGCTTCCACTAGCTCAACACAGGCGAGTGCGTTTGCATCGGCAGCCCCCAAACAGGAGGGTCCCACAAGGCCCCTTCTCCCTCCCATCCTGAAAGCTAGCATTGCTATTAATCACTTACCTGATGTACATGTATTTATTGAATGTCTACGATGTGCACTGTTTTGAAGCCGGGATGGAGCAACGTAGATGACAAAGTCCTTGTCCTCAGAGAGTCCTCCTTCTAACTGATGGGGGTTTTGATGGGCTCCCCTATTATATTTTATTGTAGAGGCTCTATGTGATCATTTGAAAGATATTTATTCATTTAAGATAGGATGTTTGAGGCTGTGTTGATGAATTGCTATGTGTCAGGTATTGTGGCAAGCACATTGCATATCTTTTCTAACAATGAAAACCCAACAATAATTCTCTGAAGTAGGTGATTATTATCCTGGTGCTAAACGTGAGTTTATAAACCAACTTTCAGAGAGGGAAACTTGCCCATAGTTTATAAGCTATGAAATAGTGAAGCTGCGATTCATACACAGATCTGACTAACACAAAAGACAGTCTTGTGTAACTCGTCAGATGCCGCTAAAAGCAATTAGCTCTAGTTTCAACACTGCCTGGAAACCATCTTGCCCAAATCCACAAGTTAATTGGGTTCATATGCTTTCTTCTTGGATATAGCAGTACATTTTCACTATGAGTGGATACTGTGGGCTACCCTTTTTCCAGCCTCCTATATTGTTGTCCATTCTATTTTTTGAGTGTTCCTTCAAAACCAGTTTTCTTGCCTTTCACTATGCAGTCTCAAATCCAATACCCAGTATTTTAGGTTTTCTTACAGCAGCTGCATATTTCGAGGAACTACCTCTACCAATGAACAGGTTGCCTAGAGAATTTCAGCATAAACAGAGAAAACTTCCCCTATGAGCCACGTACAACCAAAGGACAGACATTTGTGCTGAGGAGAAAAATATAAGGACATATCCGAGATCAGATCAAATAATGGGAGTGGTTCAGGGACATCACCCTCATCAATAGTTAATTATATCACGGAGAATATGTAGCTGTCAACAGATTCTGAGTATTTTCATGAATGTGGGAATAATGAGGCAGTAAATAAATTAATCCCTAATGCAGTAAAGTTAATTAAGTGTCTGGCAGAGCTGTTTTATGGCTATTGCAATCTCCTCTGTTCATGGATAGAAATTCTCATAAAGCCATTACTTTCTGCAAGCTAATATTCCTTTACTTAAAAATAAAAAAATATAACTTTTGGAGTCTAATCTTTATTCACAGTATAGAGCGAGTAACTGTGTTTGTATGTTAAAGAAAGCAACTTGAGTAATATTTACCATTATCTTCAGGGTCCAATTTAACTGCAAGTGAAAACATGCAGTAATGCCTCCCTCCAAATGCATAGATTACGTGTCTCTATGACTCACAGACCCTAGTCCACTCAAACATCATGAGAAAATCAGTTTATTTTGGAGAACAACCATCTTTGGTGAATAATTACTTACAAAATATTGTGGAAAAAAGGCAATTAATTGGTAAGAACTTTGAAAATATTGAGTTAATATCGAAAGCAGCTTATTATGCTCAAGACAATATCATATAATATGTTAACCCAAAATTCTTATGTTTTCTCCCTGAAAGCTTATAAAAGTTTCAAAAATAGGAATTGTACATGTACACAAATAAATATATTCCTTCTACTCTATGTTTTCATATACAAAAATTAGAGCCCACCAAGGGTACAAGGTATATATTAGGATCACTTGCACTAGATTTGACATTCATGGAATTTCAAAATTTGACTTTTAGCATTATCTTCAAATAATATTGTACATATAGTCACACAGATACACTGATG
>VMDR010025345.1:0-14542 GCA_007922815.1 Macrotus californicus | reverse complement strand
AATATTTGTGTACAAGTTTTTGTCTGGACACTGTTTTCAGTTCTTTGAAGTAGATACCTAGGGATGGAATTGTGGAGTTATAGAGTAAGGTTTTTTTTTTTTTTTAATTATAGCCATCCTAGTGGGGGTGTGGCTCATATAGCTGTTTATTTGCCTTTCCCTGTTGGCTAACATCATACCATTTTTAACAATAAAGCTTGCAAATGAATGGGGGAAATAAGAGGCAATAGTATGAAATATTTTCTCTTTTCTTTCAAGTAGCTTCAACATTATTAACTAATTCAGATACTGCCTGATTTATAAAACTTAACTCTTTGTTGGCATTTTACTAATGGACTTTTTAAATTTGTCATGCCAGAAGAAAGACCCCTCCTCTTTACACAACATATTGCCTCAGAACAGTATTATTTTTCATATCCTTTATCTTGCAACCTTATCCCATTCAGCTACAAATAGTTCTAACTGCCTCCTACTGCGGAATTTAATTTTGATTGATGGAGACCTGGTCTCAGACCTACGAGAGTGTGCTGCTGAAGGAACCAAAAAATGAGGCAGATGTTTAAGAGCCTGCATATTCTATTTCACCTTTTAACTTTAACTGGAGATAATAAATGAACATTAACAAAATGGTCCATATGCAGGGACTATGCTCTTGAACCTGGCAATTCATTAGGATTTCTTTTCAGTTAATAATAAATGGAAACCTTTGAATCCATAAATACTTGATATATATATACTTTATAAGGTAATTAAAGTTTACTTAATCACTTTCTGTGCAGAGGTCTATGCCAAACCCTATTAAAAGTTTCATCAGTTTAAGAATTTCTTATCTGAAGGGTCTGTTTGCCCTCTCTCTCCCCATAATGGTCTTCAGTAAAGTGAACTTGATTAATGGGCTGTTTCATTTTTCAGGATAAAGCTAACATTTTCCTTTTCCCAGCAATGCTAGCAAATTACTTGATTAATATCAAAAGGCTCTCATTCACATATAACCTTTGAACAAACAAGTTGTGATACTGTTGGCAACATGCTAAGAGGTATTCCTGTAAGTAGGCTATAAAGGAAATTGCCTTTGTAATTAAATGTATAAAGAGGGAGCCTGTTTTTTCCTTGCTGCAAATCTTTTCAGTTTTTTTTCTCTTCTAAGTGGAGAACGTATAATAAGATTGGGCCAAAGCAGAATGCAGTATACCCTTTTCTGTGCTGGGATTCCATTTGCATTTCCCTCACCACTGGGAGCCCAGGATGAAAACTTCAAAACGTTCATGAAACGTAAATAGAGTGTCTGGTTCATAGTTTAGGGCTGTCCAACTTTCCCTTAAAGTTGTGGGCACAGGCAGCAATCAATCCTGTGTTGACTGAAAAATAGATACCCCTCCAAAAGACTTCCCTGAGAGTGATTACTTAAGAACCAAAGTCTGGATACCAGCTGCTCTAATTAAGCGGAGAAAAGGCCTTTATGAATAAGAAAGGATTCTCTAGTAAAGTGGGGGAAAGAGAAAGAAAACAGAATATTATACCCTGATCATATACCAAATTCTTTATATAAGGCCCATTTTGTATAGCAAATGAAAGTCTATTCTTTATTGCAGCATTGTTAGTTGTCGATCCAGTACTCATTTCTCCCTTAGAGATAACTCTTGGAACTATTAGAACACCAACTTTGACAGCTTTTTGCCTACATCCAGTTGATGGGTTGTCGTTGGTCCAAGCCAGAGGTCAGCAAACTATGCGTTCACTTGCCAAATCAGGCCCACCATCTGCTTTTATACGGCCTGTGAGCTCAGACTGTTTTGTACATTTTTGAATGGTTGAAAAAAAAATTAAAAGAATAATATTTCATACTATGTAAAAGTTACATTAAATTTTAGTGTCCATAAATAAAGTGTTATTGGGATACAGCAAAACTCAATTGTTTATGTGTTGTCTGTGGTGGCTTTCATGCTAGAATGGCCGGGCTGAGCGATTGCAGCAGAGGCCGTGTGTCCCGCAAAGCCGAAAATATATCCTATCTAGCCTGCTGGAGAAAAAGCCTGCTGGCCCTGGTCTGAGCCGATCTTGATACTCCTGTCTCTTGCTTTTCCAGGCTCTGCTCCAGCTGGCAGTGCCCATGTGACAATGAAATACAAGCAGAGGTCTGCTAGGGGGAATTCTGGAGAGGCTCTGCTTCCTTCATGAAAGGCTGGCATCTTAACTCCCCTTCAGGTCTTGAATATGAAAGTGAAATCTGGATGTGAGAACAGCCATCTTGCAACTGTGGGGCGATGAACGCAGAAGTAAAAGCTGGCATCCTAGGGGTAGGGAAAGGACCCGCATTTTTGATACAATTGGTAAGCTGCTGAACCACAGCCCCTACCTGCTTAGAGCCAGACTTCTGTTTCAGGAGAAGAAGTCCCCTTGTCTGTAAGGCAGTCTCCAGTGGGCATTCAGTCGCTTATAGGTCAATAAAGGCCATCCTTGCTGACATGCCCTCCTCTTTCTTCCTTTAGGCATGGAATCTATCTGGTCTCAATAATGTACGAAGAGCTGTGTGGGGGTGGGGATTGTGGGGACCCTTCCTGGTATCTGTTCAACAAGCAATAAGTAAATAGTCATTTAACCTCTCCACAGGTAAAGTCAGACTTGAGTTTGCTCATCCTAACAAACTGCTGTCCCCTGTAGCATTATCCTGACATTTGGAGAAATAGTTATGAGAATAGTTTATTTCTCTTTGTTACTACAAATAGCTCATAGCAGAAGGTCATCCACATTGTTTGCTAATGGCACCGTCCTCCTTCCCCGGATTTCCCCTCGACCTGGGTTAGGTGTTTCACTCTCTGTTCTCCCATGGTGTTTAGGTTAGAATGTTATTCCACTCATTAAGTTACCAAGCAGATGGGATTTGGCCGCCTGCCGCCAAACACAGGCATAAAACAAAGATTAGTGGGGAAGGAAAAAATGTTTATTAAAATGGTGCCCAACTTGGGGGAGCAGGAGACTCCCCAACTCCAGGCAAATATCTTCCACAAAACACAGAAAGAATCCAGCTACCCCCAGAACCACAGTGTCCAGAAACTCCGCTCCATCCTTATCTGTCCTTCTGGGATCCAAGGCTGCCGTGCAGATGGCTTTCTGGCTTCAGGCTCCCAGCCTGCAGTGTGCTTGTTGGGCCAGCGCTCCCACCTTTGTAACATCTTCCCTCTGAGGCCACCGCAGACCATGCTGCTGCTAGTGCAGGGGCTCTTTTCATGGAGCCCAGCACCCAAGGCAGCTTCCACCTCCAGGACCAGCAAGCACTCCAGCCCCCACATTCGTGCACTGACCTCAGAGGCAGAGAACGGTGCAGCCCAGGAACTTCTATGCTACAAATAGCCATGGTGTCCCGCAGGCCACTGTGGGGGCACATGTACCCTGGGCATGGCCCAGGGAAGTAGACTTGGCTTTGGCATGAGCTGGCTCCCCCGACTGGATGAGGGAAGGGAAGGGATGGGAAGGAGAAAAGGGGCAAGACTCTGCCTGCCTCCGTTTAAATCTCTGTCCACAAAATTCCATGTGCTCCTTGTGCTTCCAAAGTGTCCCACTTTCTAGCCAATCCCATGGACTAGGCTGCTGGTCAGCACCTCCAGTGCTGCCTGTTGCCCTCTACAGTACACGTGTTGCCATGGCCTCTCCAGCCTGTGCACGCTCTGTCAGTCTTCCACATACTGTGTATCACACATACTACTCAGTTGCCCGGGCGACGCCAAGCTGTGATGCTGGTTTGTTTACTCTTTACCCAGGGGTATGGAAATCTATCACACCTCGTGCTGCAGTTTCAGTCCCATCAGGGTCCTCCCCTCTCCCCAGCAACCTCACCAGATCCCCTTGTATTGATCACACCATGTTATGGGTATTATGTCAGCTTATTTTCTCAGCTCTAGATGCCTTAAGAATAACACAATTCTTCTTCCTCTGTTACTCTAGCATCTAGCAGAGGCACAGAGAGTTTAAGTAACTTGCCCCCAGTCCCACAAAAAGATCCATTTAGGACTGGGATTCATATCCAGTCAGTCTAGTTCCAGGATACTACTTGCTTACGTACTACCATGCTTTCAAGCTCTCTGTCTACTGTGTTAGGTGCAGGGATTACAGTATGAAGAAAACCGTTGACTTTCATTATGGGATTCTAAGGCAGAATAATGTAAGACACAGTTTGCATAATGGAGATGTACGTCCAGCATGCTCGGTTTCAAGTCCTGGCTGTAGCATGTACAGTATAACTGTGAATATTTTAATTTTCTCGTGCCTCAGTTTTCTTATTAGTGAATTAGGATCATAATAATATCTGACTCCAGGTTTGTTGTAAGAATTACATGAATTTAAAACAGTGTTTGGCATTTTTTAAAGTGTAAAACGAAGTTTAGATATTAATGTTGTTGTGGTGGATAGTTTTGTAATTATTAAGCTATAAAAATAATAACAATAGCTATTACTATTATTCCTATATTCAAGAGATGTGTAGTCAGACTGTAAATGGTCTCACAAATAATTGTACAATGATAAGCCATGACTAAATGTTAAGCAGGTATGCTAGAGTTCTCCAGAAAAACAGAACCAGAACCAACAGCATGTGTTTGCTTATGACAGGAATTGGCTCACAAGGCTCGGGAGCTGAAAAGTCCCAAGATCTGCTGCTGACTCAGCAGAGCTGATGATACAGTTCCAGCTCAAGTCTGAGTTTGAGTCTGAAAAACAGGAATGCCAAAGGTGAAGTTTCTGTCTAAGTCTTGAGTCCCAAGTCAGGAGACCAATGTCCCAGTCTGGTGACAGTCAGGCAGAGAAAGTAAATTCTCCCATACTCAGCCTTTTTATTCAGACCCTCAGTGGACTGGATGGGGCCCTCCCACATCGGGGAGGGCATTCAGTTTTAATCAGTCTACAATTCCAATGTTAATCTCATCCAGAAACACTCTCACAAACACACTCACGATAGGGCTTAACCAATGTCTGCAACACCTATAGCCCAGACAAGTTGAGATATAAAATTAGCCAACACAAGTCCCTTGTCAGCTTAGAGACAATGACAATAATAAGGTCATAATTCTGCAGAACATGGTATAATTTTTGAATACTGTGTTATAAAATCAGTGCATCTTATGTTACATAATAAAAAAATAAGAGAGGAAAGAAAAAATGGTATGTGCTTAGTATATACACACACATACACACGTTCATAACAAAGAAAGGAAGAAATATTCCTGACAATCACAGTCCTTGTTTCTGTGACTGGTCGTGTGTTCAGAGCTAATACTTATACCTACCTTGTTCAACTACCCATTCTGTGTTCTCTTTGCTTTCAGCAAGTAACTCAGCTGGTGGTTTTCCTTTGCCAGGTAGAGTGACCCACATTTTCATTCCCGAAATGTCTGAGGCAGCAGAAGTCCCCACTGGATTGGGTTGTTGAAGTCTTTTATTGACTTAATCACAGGGCATGGTAACACTAAGAGACACCCTGAGGGATCTCTTGTAATCCCCATTGTAGTACAGGCTTCCCCACTAGGTGAGTATTCTAGGAACCCATCTATATCAGTGTACCAGTTGGCGTTGTTGTGAGAGGCTGCATTGGGCTCCAGTGAATTTTTTTGAAGACTCTTTCAACCCTTTTGCCCATTTCATGCTGGGTGATTTATGAGTGCACCTGCCCACACCACACTGAGTGTTCAGCAGTTTTTGACCAAAAATGGCATGACCCTCATGCCCCACCCTCTTTATTCACCCAATCTCACCCCAAGAAACATTTTCTTTTGTTTTTGTGGATACAGAAAGCCCTAAAAGGGAAATGTTTTGCTGATGTGGAAGAAGTGAAACAAAAAAATGGCAGAAGCACTTTTAAAAGGCATCAAAATCAATGAGTTCAAAAAATGTTTTGAGCAGTGGAAAAAGTCACAATAGGTGTATTGCATCAGATGGAGAGTACTTTGAAGGTAACTGAAGTTTAAACGTGTAAGAATAAGTACACAATTTTTTGTATGTTCCGGGGTTTTTTGGGAACCCTGTCGTACTTTTCCTTACCTCCACGTGCAATAGCAGCCCAACTTCCTTGAGAGTAAGGATCAGTTGTCCAAGCCAACAGAGTAAGTCCCTTCTTTGCCTGTTGGTTCAGACACATGAGGAATATAAAGTGACCAGGTGACAGTCTCTACTTCCAGTTCAGTGGAATCATCATTGCTTCACCTAGTGGCTGCCTTTCTCCTCTGAACTCTTGGATTTTTTAAAATTGGGTTTTGTGTTGTGTTAATGTTTGCCGCTGTGAGTTGACCATACAATGGTGAGGAGACATGGATAAAATCGTCACCACCTGGGGAAACGTGTCTGATTAGTTGGGAAGAACACTCTTTTCTTGAGCAGTCCTCCATCGGGCAGGGAGCAGGATGGCACCTGGGGGCTGGGCCTGGAACAAGGAGAGGAATGGATCCTGAATGGAGAAAGGAGAAGAAGGCTCTAGTCATGGGCTTCAGCCAAGGCCTGGGAAAGCTAGGAAGACCCAAATCATGAGAGTCAACCTTACTGAGCCATCAAGCCAAGCACTGGAGGGAGAATCAAAAGCCAGAGTAAAGATCCCTGACTCAGAAGCTGGATCCAACCAAACAGTGGGTATAAATGCCAGAGCAAATCAAGGGGGTACACACAATTGCTGGAAAAGTTCCCACAGTGTTACTTGTTACTTCTGGTGGGCCAGAGCCTGGCTGCACATCTCCAGGATCCACAGTGAACTGTGATGCTTTAATGTATAGGCTGAAATACAGGGTGGAGAGGAGAAGAAGCATCATCTGATATTCAAAACACCATACTTTTATAGCTCTAAACAATTTCATTTTGATTGTGCATTTTTTTATTTCTCTGTACAGCTATTTATACATTCATTCATGCATTTATTTATTCATTCCTTACCAATCCTAAGAGGAATGGAGGAAACTTAGAAGTAATGATACAGTAGAAATAGAAGTAGAAAATTATGAAAAAGAAAACATGAACACAAATGAAAAATTGACACAGAATAAAAAGACAAGGAACAGAACTTTGTTTGTATTTCATTCCTCAATATTAAATGGAAACCCACGAGAAAAATATGATGGAAGCCCATTTTATGATATCTTCATAGGTGACAAGAGAAAGTGAAGACAGACCTGGGTCTCTAGAAGCCCAGACGTCTCATTCCATCTCTCACTCTCTTCAGCCAATCAGGAGCCCTTGGGCTCAGTTTCCTAAACTGTTTTATTTTTTCTTTAAAGCAAAACAAAACATATCACCACTTAGTGCAAGGAACCAAAGTTAAGAATCAGAAATCTCTAAGTAATTCTCTGCCACTTGACCTGGGAAAATTTATTAAACCTTTCAGATCTTCCGTTGTTTCATCTATTAAGTGGAGATAATGTTGTTTCATCTATTAAGTGGAGATAATGTAGACTTTAAACAATATATGGGATGCGTTTAGACGAACACTCTGACATTTGAAAATGCATTGAAAATGGTAGCTGTTTTAGAAATAAAGTATCAGAACATGATCTTTAAGTTCTCATTTAGTCCAAAAATTCTGATTCTGTGAATTGACTCATTTATCATGTGAAACTTTAATAGCATTGCCCTTTTATCAGTGTTTGCTAGAAGAATTTATCTCTGAATCTCACAAATGACTGTATTCTCGGTATAACCTCTAGGGAGCTAATGTGAAATAAATACAAGCCGATAGCAAAACTGTGTGGAAAAGTTTATAAATCCTTATAAAAAATGGACTATAGATGAAAAGTTTTGTGTTGGCTTCAAACGCACTCAGTTAAAGATAAAAACTTAAGGCAAATACTACAGTGCAAAGGAAAGCACACTAGGGCTCTCTAGCTCTTTCCACCGTCATCTGCTTTGCACAACACAATAAGAATTCTAATCATGAATTAATTAGAAAGCTATTTTGGACCACAAGAAATTATGACAACAGGATAGCTTTTCAAATGAATGTCATTGAAGTTTATAGGAAGACAAACAGAATAGTTTCTGTAGGAGACATGCTGGTCTGGGGGGAAGGGGTGGGGTGTGCTGCTCAGCGAGACGGGTCTGCAATGAATGGTTCTAAGTTTCTCGAATGCTGCCAAAGCAACAGGAAAAATAAAGTTGAAATAAAGGCAGGATGCACCACGTACTGAAGACCTACTACGTGATCAAAAGTGTGTCTTCATAGGCTTCATTTTGTTTTCTTGCTTAACCTTTACAATATCCTGAAACTTCAGTTCTTTTTAATTTAGTAGGAAAGAACCAAGATTACAAGAATTACAAGGATGGAGTAACTGTCCAGGATTCAGGACTGCTGATAGGTAAGAGATAAACTGTGATTAGAAAATGAGTGTGTCTGACTGTAAAACATGCTGTTTTCCCTCTGCCAGGCTGAGAGGACGTTTCTCTTGGGAAGCCAGCTGCAAACCCTTTCTGCTGGGCTGGGCCGCTGTTTATCAGCGCCACGGTCGCTGCCATCTTCATGGTGAGGCTACAAGGCATTCTGCTGACCGTGCGTGGAGAGGGCTGTACAACTGTTCCTTCACCTCCTCGGGGGGTTGCCAAGGTGAGAGAAGCAGCAGGGACAACGGTCTGAGGCAGGGTGCAAGGATTCCTGCAGACGGTGTCTTATTGCTCCTTTTCCTCAGTTTCTCTGCAGAGTGGGGAGAGGTGACTGACAGGAATAAGGTTAAAACTCTCTTGTACACACCGGTTTTTATCATTCATAGATAACTTCAATATATGTGGAATATACATATGCATTGTTATATGTATGAGTAGACACACACGTTATTTAAACTTTATGGCCGTAATTGCCGGTTGCAAAGAGGATTGTAGAGCAGAGGGCCCTAAAGCACTAGCAAAAGGCAGACACCAGCACAAACCCAGGTCTCTTCCCTACTTCCTATTACAATCCCAACACTCTCTGTCTCTTTTAACCTAATTGGCCAGTTTCACAGGGGAATCACAAAGCTGCCTTCCTATTTGAAACTAAGATCCTTTACTTCCTCAGAAAAAGTTTCTATATACAAAACATAATGGCATAATAATGAGCTCCCCTGACTAAATCAACCTTCTGTGCGTACCCTCAAATATTACCTTCCCTTTGCTCCCCGTGGCATCTAAAGTAAAGATCAACAGGAACAGTGGGAGGCTGTGAGAGCATAGAACTGGGAAGTTCAAAAAGATTGAATAACACATACGAGTAAACCCTGATGCATGGCGAAATCTCGGTTTAGAAATAATGCCTTTTTGGAAGAGCCCTCAGGGTGGAGAGAAGTGACCTTGTGTCTTGAGAAACAGATCTGGAACTATGAGCAATGTCTCCCTTTCAGTTTCTTGACTTCCAACGTGTGTGAGCTTGCTAAAACAGTCCTTGGCCGATTGAATGAGTACCCATTGAACAAAAAACCTAGATGGCATTCTGACTAGGTAGGAGGCTCTGAGAATGTTTTTAGATGAAGCTTCTCTATTTCATGCTAATTATATTTGATCGTCAGTATCTTGAGAGCAGTGCAAGGTATTGGTGGCAGATGGAATTAACATGTACCAGCCGTTTGGTGTGAGAAGCAATTTCTATCCACCTTGTACTTGCTGACAACAGATGAGAAACAGTGCTGTGCGAATGTAATAGAAAAATCCCTTTTGGGGCTCCTGATGAATCATGTAGCAAAACATGCAGTTTGGGTACAATGATTTATTCATTTTTATTTCTTTATTGAAGAACATCAAAAGCCAAAAAAATGGAAGACCAAACCAGTTTATCACAGATATTCAAAATCATAGAAGTGGAGAAAAGAAAACATCTATGGCAATGATTCTGAACTAATACTGAAACTGAAACATTACTTGATCTCAAATTACTTCTTTTAAATCAACTTGGGAAATGACATAACCATGTTTAATTCCTCTGAGAAGAATTGTTCAGTTCCAACCATCTGCTAAATTAAGCAGCAGTGATTATAATGAACATTCACAACAGACCTGATACAAAAGGGGATAATAACTTTATGCATAAAACAAAGTCCTGCGAGGCTGTTACATTCTCAGAGAAGAAGCTCAAAATTAGGAGAAGAGATTTTTCAGAGTACGGGGAACTCTAGGGGTGGTGAAGGTCAAAGCACAACATCACATTTGCTTCCGTTTTCTTTTTCATTTTAAGAGCAATGGTCACCAAATGCTATCCAATTACCAGTTCTCCAGATTTTTCTTTTACCTTGTCGCATCAGACTCCTAGATTTCTTTTCTTTTTTCTTGTGGTAACATGGATTTTGTTTCTCAATTCTTTATTGTCTCCTTCTCTGTATGGGTGAAAGAATGTTCAGTATAACTTCTGACAAATGTAAGAGGACACGTCAGATTAAATTAACCAATCTCCTAAGTACCAGTAATCCTGAGAGATGTATTATTAATTAGCTTAGCAGTGTTCTTTGGTCCTTGAATGGATGTTCAATGTTTTTGCAGTTTTCTGGTAGTGTTTATAGATGATCGCAGGTCTGCACATATTTTCCATGGGGCTGGTTGCCTCAGACTAGTATTATTGCGGTAAAATAATAACAATAATGATGATGATGATGATTTTTGGCTCTTGCCTGCTGTGGGATATTCTCCATGTCCATTCTACAACCAGGGAACATTTTTTTTCAGAGCACAAAGTCACATTATTAAATATTAGAAGGAATCATCAAAAAACAAAAAAAAATGTATTCACGTGTAGCCCCAAGTTCATAGAAAATAAAATGGCTTAGAAGTTCGCTTGCTTACAAATGCCAATAAGGCTGATGTGGTAATGGCCCTAAGGCACTAACTGACGTTTTAGATATTTCAAAGACATGGTTCTCATTATGTCTGTGTCCCACTGACAGAATGCGAAAGCCTGATAAAAGGGTAACCTCCCTCGCCTTCCTTGTGCACATGCTGCCACTGCAACAGGTATTATTTATGAGCCTCCACAGTTGTCTCACTCATGAAATGTCCTAACTGCACCTAACAGTCTAAGGACCGAAGAGGTCAGGAAACTGATTAAAACCACTCATTTTTGTCATTGTGTTCAGAGATGTGATTAACAGGGCAGATTCCAGTGAAAACACAAATAATTTCCTCTAGGGACGTGCTCACATCATAATCGAGGAGAATTAGAGCTTCTAAGATATAGAATGCAATAATATTCCGTTTAAGAATCCTAGTGACTTTAATAAGCGCAGAGCTCGTAGATGGCCTGCTTTCCTTTTTATATCGCTAACTGTAGCTGGTGGGGTTAAAGTGAAGGTTAAACAAGGCTTTCTTCCTCTCTCTGGGGTAGTAATATATCCCCCACACCATTTTGTAGGGGTATCGGGGTAATTCACTGCAAGTACTCTTGTACTTTGTGAGACCCAAAGACCTGTGAGAAAGTGTCTGCCCCTCACCCATCCATCCATGCATCCACCCACTAAACATTTATTCATTCAACAAATACTGTATTTCTTAAATCACTACCATGTTCCAGGCACATAGTGAGCAAGAAAGATAGATTCTTCCTTCACATGGCTTATTATAAAAATAGAAAAGACAGACTATTAAAAAGAATGATTGATCCAGTACTTTTGACAGACACTCTGCTACATTTAGCAAAGAGGCAAACATTTCAACTGAATGTCTCTCCTAGTGACGTAATATCCTAGACACATGACCTCCTAGATTTTCTAGAGGTTTCCACACTCCAGCAGAAACTCTGAGGGAGAAGCTTCTAGACCCCTGAGACTCCAGGGGCTGGTCCAGTGTATGTCTCTGTGCTAAGTAGGGGGTCAGATGCCACAGCTTAGAGAATGGGAAAAAGAGGCAAGACGAGGGAAGTGCTTGGTGAAAATGCTCTCAGCGTGCCAAAGCTGCACAAATGACCATTACTGTTGCTGAAAGGTACGCTGTTCCTCATAAATGTTAAATTGAATACAGTTCTGCGTGTTTAAATGGCACGTTCGGGACTGTTACTTTTACTTTTGGCGAGGCTCTGTAGAGACACAATGAATGCACATGGGCTGGAGAAGAGGACATCAGTGAAATGCTGGTCCTGGGCCTCCCTTGCATCCTTAGCAGCAACAGCCAGCTGGGGTTTTTGCTTCTTCCCTGGGGCATTGCCCAGGAATTGCTGTAGGGCCCACAGAAGACCATTTCCTCCTCAGTTTGGGGGTTCTCTCCCTCCCTTTCCTGCCCTGTGGTTACAAATGCTGCTCTGGAAGACAGCAATAGATTTGCCAGTAAACAGGCACTTATAATTGACTTCCATGTTCATAGACTAAAGTTTGTCTTTCTGTCTCACCTTTCCTGATGGTTGGTCCGTGCTGAACTAGCTCTTCAGTTTTGTGGTAGTATTGGAACTATCTTAAAAAAGAACCAGGTTCACAGCTGAGCGGATCTTCTGGAAATAAATGCATTTGATGAGTTATTTATTGAAACTCTTGGGGATATAACTGCAGCCTTGACAATAACTTTAGTTTCTGAGTGAATTATGGGGTCCAGGATAGTGGCCCCAAGGAATGTCTTAGGAGGAAAGGAAAGTAACACATTTTATAACAGCTCTGGGGGAAGAGCAAGAGAAGTGAGAGGGGTGGCCGGTTTATAGAGCTGCCTCTTCAGACTGTGTATGTTTTCATCATCTATGAAAGGACTACATTCAAAAGTGATGTCTGATCCTGCCAGTCAAATAATACACAGAATAACCAAAATCAAAACTAGTTAACTATGAAAATTCAATCAATTCAGTGATTTAGAATCAGGTAGACAAAATATCCCATTTTACTAAAATCCTTTTGGGAGAGGAGAGATACTTCTAGATGCCTTTATTCAGTTTTGCACATATTATAATGTAAATAAGTATTTTCTTAGAATGTAAATAATTTACAACAACTGCTAAGATACAGATAACACTGAAAACAGATTAATTTTATTAAAAGGCATAGATTTTTTGTGGTGCTCGATCTCTCTTTTCCTTAGATCTGCCCTAACGTAAACGTCTAACATAACTTAACATTTCTGCAGTTAGATGAAACATATATCATACACCTACGATTTCCAGCTCTGCCACCTCACATGGAACTGTGAAAAATATTTTACGTATCTGGTCTTCATTTCATGACCCAGTGACAAAATACACAAGTGTTTGCCTGATAGGTCAGTGATGACGTAAACTTCTTTATTTCCGTGACTCTGCCCCTACCCACTCTGTGATAAACTGATACCTTCTCACAGGGGCTTGGAAAGGTGGAGCTTGTGACTGACACATCACCTTCTGCCATCTCTTCTCTGATTGTCCCAGTGATGTCTCCTATCTGTCATATGTCTACTGTTTGTTTCCAGGTCTGGTTGGTCCTGCTTGTGGCTTACAGCATCTTGTGCCCTTTTCTCATTTGGCCCTGCCCCAACTATGACGCCAGATGTGGGAAATGGGCTTAACGTCAACACAAAACACAGGTACTTAACATGGGCCAGAAGGCCTCTCGGCTTTATGCTCTCAGCATCTGACATCTGTGGTAGCGTGACTCTCAGTTTATTATTTTTTAGGTTTCATGCCTCTTGCCCTAGATCTCCATAGGTCTCTTGGGGGTGGGAGCAGGTCTAGAGGACCCAGCATACCCTATGTAGCACTACTCGTAAATATTTGTGTGACACTTTCAAACTTCAGTGACTGTTTCTTGAGCATGTGACTGCTGGGCATTGTGCTGGGTGCTGGGAGTAGAGTTCGGACAGCACAGCCACAGTCTTTTCCCCAAGGGGTCTACTGAGGGTGATAGGTACACATCAATCAATCAATCAATCAATCGATTAATTATTCTTAAAGATAGATGTTGCAGAAATAATTACAAATGTAAAGCTTGTTGCAAAATGGGAAGTAAAGAGTGCTATGGGAAGGTATAGTGAGGGAAAATTAAACAACCTCAAGAGGGTCAGGGAAAGATTCCCGAGACTGTAACATCTAAACGAAGATCTGAGAGATGAGACGGAATTAAATAAGTAAATGGCTCTGAGAGAAATTGGGAGGAAGTAACGTGCCCCAGCAGAGGGAAAGTGTGTGAAGGTCCTGCATCCCAAGGAGCAAACCCCACCTGAGCAGGTCAGACAAGAGCAGTGTGCTTTCTTCAGTGAGGCTGGACACACTGACGAAAGCCAGGTCAAGGGCGCCTTGTAAGTCACAGTAAGAGGTCGATATTTGATTCTAAAAAATGAGAAACCATTGAAAGCTTTATTAAAATATTTTAAATTACTAAATATTTTTAAAGTACAAAATAACATAAAAATAATGCATTAGACCTCTGTAGTCATCATTAAGCCTAATTTGCTTAATGAATTTTGAAGAAATAAAATCTTCGTTTCAGCTTAAATCCCAGACCCACATCCTTCTTCCTCTCTGCCTCCCTCCCTCTCCAGATAACCACTGTCCTAAAGTTGGAATATATCATTCCTATGCAATGATGAAATATCTAGTGAAGCTCAAAACATGCAATTCCCATGACCTAGCAATTTATTTTCTAGGTATCTATTTTAAAGAAACTCTCATACATAT